>CAJNIZ010002743.1:0-25322 GCA_905231905.1 Symbiodinium pilosum
ATGAGTAGAGATATGTTAAAACCATGTAAAACGATACGGGGCACCCTAAAAAACGATACTCCATAACGATACCTCCCAGACTTGCCAAACGATACGGGGCACCCTAAATGATTTCCACCATTACCACAGACAAGTAATTTTGACGCCAGCTCAAATCATTTGTTTACGGTTTGGGGCTTAGGGTTTCCCATTACTTGGGCAGTGTCGGGTATTCAGGGTCATGCAGGATTTTTGGTATCAACCCAACTACAGCCCAAGTCAATTGTAAGCGCACAAGGGGGCTTGGGCGCTTTGTAATTGAGTTATAAGCAGAGCAAGAAGTGGGTTATGAGCGCTGACAGGATTGTAATTCAATTATTTTAGTTGAGATGGCGTACTACAAGCTGGGCAAGGATCTGGTAGATTGACAGAGCGTGAATCAACTGCTGAAGCCTTCTTATACTCATTTAATCGGGGCTGCTATAAGCACAGCTTAGGATTTATGGATTTGGGTTTCGGGTCTACGGTGTACCGGGTGGTGGCACATTTAAGGTTCAGTCAGGACACCATACTGCGTTGTTATTAATGATGTATTTTTAAAGGCCTGGTAAGGAATATGGCTTTTCATTTGAAAGCATCCTAACGAGAAATCAGTTAGAATTAGGATACTGTAAGCTCAGTAGGGATACCATACACGAAATAGACATGTCCAGCTGGCACCTAGGCCTTTACTGCTTGCACGTTCATAGACAGGTAGAATTGGGAGTATATGTAGAGCTGCAAAGGTATAAGCCCCCTTGAACCTCAGAATGTCGTAGGGTCCGAAGAATGCCAACTGTAGCATTTTCATACGGATTCTGGTTTAGGTTGCGGAGCTTAGGCTTAGGCATTCAAATGGCAATACTACAAGCGTGTAGGGTCTAGGGTGCAGGGACTAGGACTTAGAGTCTAGGCCGTGTTGTAGGCAAAGACGCAGTATAGTCAATCTTGTTGTGTAGTAGTGGCTAGCAGTAGCAGTAACAAGAGCAGTAGAAATAGTAGCAGCAGCGGTGGCAGTGGTTTATAGTGCTGAATAGCAGGGCGTAGATGAGGGCTGTAGGTTGCAGGTTGAGGGTGCCAAGGGTTAAGGTTTGCGAACAAACTGGTACCCAGGCAGCATTGTTGCCGGAGCTGCAAAAGACTTCGGTGCCGTTCGGTTCAGTATGGCTATAGAAGTAAGGCAGTAATAGCACGCGATGTAGCAGAAGAAGACGAAGAACCATGGAAGAATCCAAAAAGTGGAGCCCAAAAAATGACCCCAGTACTACATTTGGGAAACTAGAGGCGTATTGGAAAGTTCCATTTTTCAGATCCACTTGAGAGTCCGGGAAGAAGTCTCCAGCCAAGGTGAAGCCGCCATCGCATCATCACCATCATCACCATGAGGCCTGTAATAATGGTTTAGGGTTTAGGGTTTGAGTTTAGGGCTTAGGGTTTAGGTAAGAATAATGGGAATACTACTGATAGTAATAGTAGTGATAAACGTATTCATAATAAAAGTAATAGGAATAATAATAGTACTAACATCATCACCCGGAGGCCTGCAGATGAGTAGTATTTTTATTTGGAGATACCATGGTGCCTAATATAGAGTAAGATTATATCCTCCTTTTGGGTATAGTGTTTTATAGAGGGAGTGAAATCTTCCTGGGTTCAACTACTAAAAAAAAGCTACTCAAATGTGATGCGGGCTTCGCAGTCTGTTCTGTTCTTGCCTTCAGAGATTGGGTAATGTCGGGCTCTAGACAATTAGTAACTTTCTGGCCCTACATTCCTTGTACAGTTATGTAACGGGTACCTCAATACATAACGTACTTACAGCATCGGGTTCTGTCAAACTTCGCGGGGATGTAACGGCGACTCAGAATTTGAGAGTCACCCAGCAACTTAAACTGCATCACAGAGGAGAGAAACCATGCCTCCAAAACTCCGAGACAGACATTTTGAGGCAACAATTAAGTTGCCATGGCCACGGGAATATGAGTATCATGAACAACCTTGAATCATAGTGTTGAAGCCTTGAAGCCACAGTCATGTATGATCCTGCAGACGGAACTGGTAGTGTGCGGCATTGACCTTGCGCAAGGTTTGCTAAGGTAACCATCCTGCTTGCATTGACAGGCTCGCAAATCAGCTTATGGTTAGCCAACGAATTGCGGCAACAAATACGCAAAGAGGCAGAGGAGGAGGAGGAGGATCAAAGTCAGCAGGGCCTGAGGAGTGTTGGTGTACATGCCATCTCAGCTTTGGAAATGCGAGCTCAAAATTGCGCTTTGGGTTACACGGCTCGTACCAAAAAGCAGAGCCCAGCGGAGCCTTTCAGAGTCATCTTTGCGCCAATCTTGCCGGGCTGTTACTGGAAGACAGCTTTCACCATTTAAAAATGCTTCATCTTGCTGCGACCATTTCTGCTACGCTTGTTCCTATATGTTGTAGCAGGTCAATCCCTGCCTGACACTGCCTAAGACCAATGTCAACATGCCGTAACAGTAACAATTCCGCGACAGCTTCGGTTATGATGAGTCATTGTTGGACACATTTATTCGTGACATGATACAATTTGAAAACGGAAAAAAATGCAGCCATAACGTTTGCAATCAAGTTTCATTTAAGCTTCCAATGACGGACCATTTTTGCGTGGTTGAGACAGAGCTGGCCCCTTACCCGAGCCTTGAACCTTGAAACCAGCGCACCCGAATGCAGAACAACTACATCCTAGAGGCCACAGGCTGCACAACACTGCGCGGTTTCCCACAGAAATCCATGTAGTTAACCATGACACGACTGAATTAACTTCAAATCCAAGCCCAACATCCCCACATGAGCTTGCCAAGGCAATGTTGCAGATGTGCATTGGGCTTCTTTCTGGTCATATGATTCGACAGAGTCCTCGTTACGTTCCCTCATAGCGGCGCATGCTTTCGCTACATGTTGGTTTTGAGAATGCATCTCGTTTATGAAGAGCAGGTGGGATATTTGTCCAACAAAGGGCCTCGTGCAATGGAAACTGGTTTCTCCCTTCAGGTGCCTCCGCAAAGGGAGCTAGAACGTTCAGAAACATGCAACCATATAACTACTGCTTCGATACTCCCAATCTATGCCCTAGGTACCCCAAAGAAACAGCCACGATACTGAGAAACACCTCAGTTGAAGTTAGATCCTACAGAAACCTAGAATTTCCTGTATCCCCTTATACCAGAAGAATTAGAATGCATCCTACGTTCCTGGGGGATTGGCTTTCTTCATACGAACCTTCCACAAGAGTACCCCATATATTCCTGGTGTCGAGGTACACAATCCGGGAAGATCGTAGAAACCAAACTTGCGAGAATAAATGTGGGGGGGGGGCCTAAAAGCACAACAGCGTTGGGGGCACATTATATTCTCGTTATGCAAGAATTACAAGGGAATACTTTTGGTAATTCTCCGGCTTGTACAGTACCATGTCCCTGTAAATTATATTGGGGAGCATATTCAGCGTCGTGCAGAGTGTTGTCCATCAAAAGTAGGATATATTCACTAAAGCCTGAACCTTTATGAGCCCTAGTCTAAACTCCTCAGAGGAGGGGGGTTATAGAAGGGATTATATAAGGGAGTACTATAGCGGTTATTAAGGGGGACTACGGCTGCTATAACCTTTCGGTCCTTTTGAGGGTCTTGGAAGCAGGAGAGCCCGCTGGAAGCAGCCAAGCGGGGCGATCGAGACGCCCAGGCCGCGGGGGGCACGGAGGCTTTGAGGTTCTCGGGGCCTTCTACTTGGAGGGTCATGGGGACTTGGTGAGGAGGTTAATAATTAGGAGAACTTGGGTTACCACTTGGGTTATGGGGTTTTATAATCTGCTTACTAAGTCCCCCTGACCCTCCAAGTAGTTCAGGGATCGAAGGTACGGCCCTTGAACACACACAATCCTTAGATGCTTGGGGCTTAAAATGGTTCAAGAATTAAACGGTGTGGGGCTTAGGCCCACTTGGCGGATCAAGGGGACTTAGAAAATAGGCTAATCATCAGGATATCTGAGGTCACAACATAGCTTGCAGGTTGACAGATATACTTGCAAAGCTCCCCTGGACTTGCAAGTACCAGACCCTAAACGGTTAAGCATGGCTACATGAAGGACTACTGCAGTTCTTAATATGGACTTGTCGTATGCGACTTTGATCGCAATAGCCCTTACTTAATCCTTGATAACCAAGGACCCCTATAGACCCCTTGTCATCTCAATGGTTTCCATGGGTTCCATGGGGTACTATTTTTTCAGAAACTCCCGCATGGGGGCTGCTCCTACATATGAAAATGCCTGCATGATTTTGATCTACCATAAGGCTATAATATCCAACGTATGAGGTACTCAGGGTTCGGCAGGATTGTTATTATCAACCCTAGTCCGCAGTCCGTGAACGCAACCTCGATCAACATCTGGCAACCCAACATAATCTTTTGTACTAACCCGGTGCCCGTACTAATTAATTAACCCCCTCCCAGGTTATGAGTGGAATGGAAACGAACATGGAAACTACAATACTCTTACAGGGTATCGTGGTTTCGGGATGATAGCACCACCCCCAGCCCAACAAGTAAATTCCCTTTAGTTTCCACTGGTGCTATGGTGGGTTCTTGTATGATTAGTGGAGTAGGGTGGGGTGGGGAGGCTCCTGTTTGGGGAAAGGATTAGCATAGACTCCTGAGTCTTAAAGTGCTTTTATAAGGTCACAAAAAACCAAGATGCGAATTGCACGGCCTACTATGCGTAAAGAAGTTGGGCCTCAGCTGGGGCAAAGCTTCCTCCACCAGCAAGCACTATTGGTAACCACTATCAACTGAGGGTCATATCAAAGATGAATCTACATGAAGGCTCACTTCTGAAATCCTTTCAAACACTGGGGTTTGGGGCCGGGATTCCGGTTTCAAAGCATCAAACTCTCCATCCGGCCAAGATATAACGACCTCACCCAATCTCACCTTCAAAAGCGGTTGATATATGGTAGTTTCCCGAAATTAGGAGTACCATTTGGGGGGTCCCAATAATAAGGAATATGGTATATTGGGGTCTATATTGAGGTCCCCCTATTTATGGAGTTTAGACTCTGGCTCATATAGTAGTCCCTATATGAAGCAGGGTTTTCATGATGGGTTTTGGTGACTCTATATATGGATCCTTAGGAATATTGGTGAGTGTGTGTGTGTGTATATATATATAGAACATCCAAGTGAGGAGACCGTAGACTACAATCCTACCATATGCACCCATTCCCAAGAAAGCAGAAGTCAGTGAAAGGAATGGCTGTTCAACCGCAAACAGTTTGCCCACGTAGCCCGCAGATGAGAAAACTGGGCCCCTTGAGAGGGGCCTTGTCGAAAGTAGTAATAACATTAATCAGAAAAAATATTGGTGACAAATAGTAGTATCAATATTACTAAGACCAACAACATGCGCTTTGAAGGAATTCTTCTTCGACCTCATGGGCGAGTACTCTCAGGCTGGAAACCTCGAGGGGGACCCTTGGAGCAAGTTTAACCTGCCTAGACCTGAAGCCGAAATCTGGTTAACTGAGTTTAGGGTTTGGCTCATTGTTGACAGTAGTTTTTGGATTTCAGGTTGCAATCCAGGAAGGAAACATCAACTATGATTGTCAAGAAAAGCCCAGGTTTGGTTTTACCTGGTTTAGGTTACGGATTTGAGGCCGCGGCAGACAAGAAGCATATCACCCCAAAGGGTGGTCAAATTCAAAAATGATCCCCAGAAGGGCTCATTTCACCCTTAACTTTGATAGATAGGGGAACCCCAAAATAAATCCCTTATCATGGGTTCCCCCAAAATTCAAAATGGTACCGCTAATTTTTGGGAAGCCCCCAGGTTAACTTTTAGTAGGGGTGCTGAGTGCCATGGTGGCCAGATACACTTCTCGTTCCTGGTTGAACTCAGGATGGGCGTTGATAGTGGCAAGCCTTCTTCACATGAGTAGTATTCAATTTGGGGATATTATGGTACCCAATATAGAGTAAGATTCTATCCTCCTTTTGGGGTATAGTATTTTATTTAGGGAATATAATCTTACTGGGTTTAACCACCAAACAAACGCTACTCACATGAGCTACCGTCAATACTCCTTAGAAGGGGGTTATATAGGGCATGATATAGGGGACTAGTATAAGGGTTATAACGGGGGATACTAGGAGTTTAGACTATGACTCACATGAGCTACTGTCAATACTAGCTTTACTAAGGTAGTGGACGGAAGGGTGCCACTTGTAGTTTAGTATCATTAGTCTTTAGTACAGTCCCTAATACGGAACCCATGTCCATTAAATACCCGAGTAATATTGACTGTAGCTCACATAAAATATCAAGAGGCCCTCAAGAAAAAGAATTCAACCCTACACCCCCTGACTAGCTGAAGCCACGAACCGTTAACCCCAAACCCCTAGAAGCTAAACCTTATAAGTCGTTATCCTCAAGCTTTTGACCCTAACAATGCAGCCCCAAACACCATTCCTTCAAGGTAAAATGGTGTTGCCTGGATGTGATCCCAGAAAAAGAAGCTCATAGGAGCGGAAAATTGAAAAATGTGTGACCTGAATGGTTGAAACTTCTCAGGCGGAGAACGTGGCCCCGGTAAAAAGCTGCAAGCTGCAACATGTGTAGATGTATACATACACAAATGTCTGTATATTTTGCATTCGTACATCGGCTACTGGCCCGGCCCAGTAACAGTGAGCTCAAACAGAGGGACAAAAAAACACAACTAATGTGTACATGTACGAAAGTGCGTATATCAATGCATAGGGATTGACGCGTTTGCTCTTTGTGCGCGTGCATCCGAATGCTGAGTTGGAAAAGATTGTGGCGAATTGGGAAGACTGCGGGCGCTATCGGGGCGCCAGCGAGGCGTCCGTGATTGCGGCGAGGCGAAGCAAGGGCAGATTTAGGGTAAAGGGTTTAGGGTTGATGTTCAGGGTTCAGGGATGGGGGTCTAGGGCTTTGGGAATGGGTATTGAAGTTTTGGGTGACATTCACAGATTGAGATTTAGGGCAGGGCAGGGGTTCTCAAAATGTGGTGTACTGGTGTACCCTCAGACACTCCACAGAATACATGGCTTTCAAGAGGTTTGTCCGGATGGAGGGTTCTGGAGAGGGACGATTGCCTTGCAGGGTTCAGTGTTCCTCTTGGGGAACCAAGAGCAGAAACTGCAAAAGGCTCCCAACTTGTCCGGTGCTAGCAAAGACGGATATCAACCGTGCAGAATCCCCATACGCTATCTTTCCCAAACTCCTTGATGCTAATATGTCCAATGAAAAGCCATGTACGCTGCCTTTTCAGAGCCCCCTCTGAGCCAACGAAGGCAAGATTCTTTTGCTAGGTTGCTGTTAAGGAATTTAAATTAAGTTACCATAATGGGTATATGTAGTAAATAATAAGGTTTCCCCAATATAGTAACTTAATCTAAGTTCCTCAACAGCAACCCAGTTTGCTAAGGGCTTTTGAGAAGACATGTTTCGTTTCTTTTGTTGACGGTAAAATTCTGGTCGAAGCCCCCGGCAGTTAGAGCTCGCGACGGCAAACTCTTACGGGGGCTTCAAGTCTCATATTGAAATGGTACTTTCCCAAAATAGGGGGACCCCAGTATAGACCCCAAAATATATTCCTTTTTTTCTTGGGGACCCGCGAAAAGGATACCCCTAACTTGGGAAAAGCCCCATATGCCAGTAGGATAGACAATTCTACGCAGACATTATACGGTGTGCAGGTAAGCATGTTACATAAAAGCCCGTGCAGTCCAGGATGGCAGATGTAGGAAGTAATGCATACGGTGCTGTAGCTCACAATGGGTTTAGCTTCTTGATGGCATCCACAAAGGATCATAAGTTGCACAAGAAGAACTACAGGCTCTATTCGAACAAAATCTTGACTGTTTTAACTCTAAGGTCCGCAGAGATGTTTTGTGGAACCTCTACTGCTGATGGAAGAACTATTGTAGCACCTATACTCCCTAAAAAGTTCTGTAATTCTGAGGCTCTAACGAAGCCAGGGCGGTGCAGGATTTCTTCCATCAACTGTAGTATGCCTAAACCCTAAACTGTATCAACAGCTAACGCGTTAATGAAATCCTTGAAGAGACACGATAACGCCGTATAAGGCCCCGTACTAGGAGGGTCAAGGTGACTTCGCAAGTGCAAACAATATCCTAGATAGATATATTTGAACAGCAGGTATCCTCCTTGTTGACCTGCTTGCTAAGTCTCCCTGACCATCCAAGCAGCCACCTTGCCAAAGAATACGATCTTAGAAAGAATTTGGCAACAACTTCAGCACTTTGACACTTTTGGGGTTCATCTTTTTGATCTTCAGGGAGCTTCAATTGAATCTCGTTACCGGCGACCGAAGAGCAACCAAGAGATGTGACAGAAATCATGCAAGGCCTTTGCAGCGCCTGCTTCAAACTGATCGGGAACTAATGGAAATATTGTATGGGTGTTCCTCCAAACATCTGCTTTATGATCCTGAATAGAGACACGCACAATCCGCGTATGATCCACAGTATCCCAAATCATGACTGAGCCAGGTACGGACGCCACGAAGTTTTGGAGGCGCAACTATCCCTATAGTCCACCTTAAGTAGATACAATATGGGGGCTATATAGGGATAATGGAGAAGAAAATGGAAACTGCTATTTAGGGTTTAGGGTATATCCCCCCTTAAATAGATTGAGTCATGCAGTGTAGGATTTTGGGTCAAGGGCCTGTGGGACCATTAACCCTAAACAGCCTTGTAGGTTTTACAGCGTACCTGCTATCCTAGGAGTGCCAATGGGGTTATGCGTCCTTCTTAGGGAGCTTTGTATAATGCACCCTGGGCATAAACCAGCAACCCACATTTTGAAAATTCTAAATCCTACATGTCCTTAAATACCCCTCTAAACTTCTTTGTGACCGGGGATTTTAAGGGACCCCTAACTGTTGGAAACTATCCAGTCCCAACATGCTTAGCGCCAAAACTCTGACCACGATAGCGCTGCCTGGTCGGGCCTCTGCCAATGGTTACGGTTTTGGGGTTCAGGGTTTAGGTTTCAGGGCTCAAGGTGAATGAAGGATCCCAAAAGAGAAAGCTAGAGTTTCAATCAGTCACTTAACTTTAGGCGTTATGGGGCGGGGTTCTCAAAATGCTGGCAACCCTGAAAGATGTGAGAGTTATGAGGTGGTTTTCGGACTCCGTTTAAAAAAAAAATGTTCAGACATGATTTTGAGAAACTCTCACTAGAAGTAAGACCTTTTCTGTCCTTTCGAAGTTCTGTGCCACAGGGTTTGGGTGTAGGTGTTGGCTGGTCCTCGGAAAGGAATATAGCATTCTGCCATTTAACATCCGCAAAGAAACCAACAAAAGGGTCCTTACAAAGAATGCTAGTTTGAGCAGACCCTTCTTTTTGGGTTCTGTCTTGACTTGAAGAATTCTCTACCCCCTAAATTTTCAGCCCTAAACCGCACTTGATGGGGGGTTGTTGTAGGAATACAGGTTAAGATGTGGGGCTACATAGCATCATGGAGGGATTTATAGGTATAATATAGGGCTGTATGGGATAACCTTGAAGCCCCCTTGATCGCAAGCCTGGGGTGTGTTAAAGCCACCCAAGCCTCCAGCTGTCGACGTTGAAGTCAGCACCTAAAGTAGCCTTATTCCACCGTCAAAGGCCTGTAAAGGTACCAAAATATTTGGTGCAAATCCCCTTTTCGGGGATGCATTGCCTATTCCGCGTACAGCTCAGCCGGTATGTGGCCGGTCTTTAAGATTTCCCGGCATTCTTCGGAGCCTGAGCCGCAAAGTGCAAGATGGGCGCAGTACTGCCACGGTACCCAAGGCATGCTTTGACAACTGATATTGCTCCATACAAGCCACAGAATTACAGCTTACATCGACTTTCAATGTCTCCAAACACTGCCTGGCTTCCTTGTCCCTAAACAGCAAGGAGATGAGCGAAACCCTCCCCCCAACTAACATGGAACCATGAAACCGAACTATTCAAGGACTATTGCCTTATTTTACAGTACCCAATTCGTGGACTGTACTTGCACGGGGATTTACAAAGATTCCCAAACATCAGAAGGTTCAAGCCTCAGGTCTCTCCTGACGGGCTCAGGGTTCAGGATGCTAGGGTTTCGGGCTTATGGTATAGGGTTCAAGGTTCAAGGTCCAGGGCTTAGTTCGTCTGGCGACACTAGCAATTCATATATATATATATATGTATACATCAATGGCTGAGACCCACAAGCCCCTTGTATTGCAACGACCATAAGCAGTCTAGCTATATTTCTCTCAGGACTGAAGAGAAGGCGTCCCCAGCGTACCAGGTCCAAATGAAGAAACAGGCGCTTGAAAACCTTTTGCAAGTGAAAGAGTGCTTCTCAGACCACTATACCAACAAGGACCCGGCGCTAGCCACAATACTTTCAAGCATGGTGAACACCTTGTTGGCTCTTAGTAGGGAATATAGGAATATGCAAAATGGGGATTACATTGCCTCATTCCTCACTAAGAACCAGTAAGAATCTGGAGCACTGAGTATTAAAAGCTTCAATCTTTGAAATCTTCAAAGATGCCTGGGCTGCCAGCATACTTTCTCAAAGCAAATCGAGAAAGCCCAGAAAGCCACTGCTGCAAGCATTTCGTTAAATAGACAGTGGCATCGTCTGAAGGCGCCAAAATCATTGCGCGAGTCTGCGAGCAAATCAGACAATTCCTGCCCCCAACAGCTTGTGCAGCTTCTGCAGCCTGGCGAAAGACACCGAATTTTTCAGTTGGAATACGGCACCATGTTTTGGGGATCCATGCTCGTGGCAGTGGCCCATACTCATCTAGGCTTGCGAACCAGTGGTTACTTTCAAAACATATCTCTCACATGGAAACTTGTCCAACTTGAGTTCAATACATGTTTGCGGACCTTGCATGAAGTGCAACAGTGGCAGCTGCGGCATTCAAATGCTGAAAAGTTTTTCCGTTGAAGCTTGAGGGCAATCAGAAGATCCCTTTGGATGTGGCATAGCATTGGGCAATTCATCGCGGACGCAAGAACGTTTGGAAAACACGAAAATGTATCAGCCAGCAACACGGCACATGCGACATTTGTGGTTTGAGCGCGCCCAATCACCAGCTGTGCATCTAGGAGCCTTGTGACAGGAGCTTTATCCCGAGTTTGTTTTGCAGTGTCGTTTGGGCCCTTCTCGCAGCTGTCAGAATTTCACGGTCCATGGGATCTTGCAAGAGCAGCACCCATGTCAGCTTGGGCTTGGCAAGTACATGTGTCCAACTATAGCATGCAAGACGCCCGTCGTGTCTTGTGGCAGAACCATGTGTATCAAGTGGGAATGCAGGCATGGCAACGATGCAACAATTTGTTGTTTCATCTCTGAGGGAGCTCGCGCTCCCCGGCCGTGACAACTTCAGCTTTTGTGTCCGTATAATACATGAATATGTGTATCATTCGAGGGTGGGGCTGTAATTTAGATAAAGAAAAAATATTTAGCATCCGAACATGGGCGCTTTCCCGTCTTCTGGGTAAGAGACCCCAGGAAAAATCAGTGGTTATTTGGGTCTTCATCAAGGAGAAAGTAAGATGTCACTTGAGGAACACCCGCATACAAGCTATATAGGGACCCCTTGCATTCTACTGTAGGATCTATGCCGGGAGCCCTAACCGCAAGAATTACAGCAATAAACAAACCTGAGGACCAAAAACACACTGAGTACCGGCATTGCGAAGACCAACTCAGTCAAAAATCTCGTGCTTGCAGCGCGTCTTGGTGGAATATGCGTGTCCTGCATGTCACGTCTTTGTTTGGTCATGAAAACGAGCGCCCAGCCACGGGGTTGGCGACTGATAAACAAAATGGGATAAACCCTCATGACAAACAACCATAAGTATCCAGACCTTTGAAGGGACCTGGAATGTCGATCCTCTTTGTGGCCAAATAGTGGAACACGTGTATTGAGTGGGCATGGTTTGGGCCACAGAGCAGATACAGAAATGAAAAGGATATCAGCACCGATGTTAGCTAGATGAGTTACTTCGACGTGTTATATTACACACTCTCATACAATATGACACGTGATATGACGGTCTCGTTTATCTTTTCGTCCCGACATGTTCTTTAGCCAAACACCCCAAAGCTTGATGCCGTTCTTTGAAACTTGCATCGTACATGATGCTTTATGATGCACTCTTGGACCACAAAGGGTAGGACATGCATGGTCACATAAAGTTCAAATCACATTGCCCCGAAAGACGCAAGCAAGTATAAAACTGTCGCACAACCTTTTCAAGCCCTCACTACGTCTTCACAAGAGCACCTGTCAGTTCATGGTCAAGAACGACTTCAAGCTCCGCATAGACAAAAATGATCGGGAGGCGGGGCACGTGCCTCGAGGCGTTGAACGATGAATGCAAATTTTCCTTGCTGTAAAATTTATGGGTATGTTTGTTCGGGGCCCGTTATCACACGTTCGTTTTCTGATGTATATAAGAAGCCAAGAATCGTGAAAGATGCATCAATCCCGAGCGTGAAGCCCCGACCTGACGCAAAGCCTTACAACGTAAACCCGAAACATTGGCCCCTCAGGAGACTCAAGAAGGAACAACCTCCACCCTTGACCATTTGAGAGTTGGGATGAGCTGCTCCTTCATGATCAGTCATTTCTAAGGCGTTGGCAGCCTTGGGCAGTTCTGTGGAAATCGGCTCATTCTACAATTCTTTCCTGTAAAAGTGTTCTAGGCTCCTTACAATGATGATGGGCTTTCTGGCCACGGCTGCTTGAGGAGCATTGAAGGTGCCTGAGCGTACACACCCATGCAAACGGTTGCTTAAGCCCTCAACATACAGATGCGGCTATCCTGTCCGAAGCAAACATGGAACCCCATGTTGACGCTTTTCGAGACGTCTGCATGGGGCCCCCTATGGGGGATCCCATGTTTGTTTGGAAGGTCCGGCATAAAGTTTCGGAGAGTGCCCTCTGCATGAAGGCTTGGAGGATAAGGGGACATGCAACCTTTGAATTGTGTAGTTGCGCACCCAAAACTATGGCCTGCCACTTGAAGGGATTATGCCCAATAAGTTGCTTCCCTCTCCATCAAGGACTTTGAGTACAACTAAACAATCTGCTGTCCGGAAGAAGTGACAATTGAGAGGTCTGTTGTCTAACATAACAAGAAGGGCTA
Source organism: Symbiodinium pilosum (assembly GCA_905231905.1). Taxonomy (NCBI): domain Eukaryota; class Dinophyceae; order Suessiales; family Symbiodiniaceae; genus Symbiodinium; species Symbiodinium pilosum. The sequence goes on from CAJNIZ010002743.1 coordinate 13,224, forward strand.
GCGTTGCAGTCATAGTCGTTCTGGTACGACTGGGTATAGATATACGCAGATTGTAGCTTCATCGACAGCGATGAACACATCTGGAATAATCTTGGTGATCAGCTACTGACCCGTTTACCCCTTCCAGTGAGGTCCATTCTCCTTCCTCCCAAGTTTCAAAACATGATCGCCGTGCAAGTTCTGACTCATAGATATGCACTTTGTATTGAGCCCTAGCACCCCCATTGATCATGAATAGTCCATCGAACATATAATGATGTTACGGGTGGGGGTATTATGACTGGGAAGAGATTAGATTTCCTCTGTGGCCCAGATCAACCCGCTGATGACTGCTATTCGTGCCCTTTCTTACCCAGCTAGCTCTGGCAGAGTTTTGTGGTTTTGAATTTAGAGTTGCGGAATAGGGTATACTTTAAATTTTGGAGATTATGGCATGATATTATAATAATGTCATGCAAGGTTTTTAGTATCAACACTGGGGTATAAGCCCAGAGAGCTGAATTGAGGAATCGTCCCTGAGTTATGATACTTGGCTCCCCACTGTATGATTTTTGCACTTATTGCCTGATAAGGATTATTGGGCTTCATGGGGGGGGAGGGGGGGGGGTCATTTGTTACTAGGGCTGCGGGTTTTTTTTTCGAGAGGCATGACCTGCTGTTGATGTCACGGCTCACACGGTGTGGGTGTTTCCTGAGATCCCAGACAGGGTTGTCCAACTGATAATATTGTCTTGGGGTCCAAATATCCAACAGATTCCCCTTGCTCTATATTATGAGATGGGGAATATTAGATATCAGCGTGGGGAATTTCCGTATCATCAGGGCACGGGATAACCCAAGCGTTAAATCCCGCGGGTAAGAGATATGTCCAGTGCAGATGCGTCAGACCTTGAAGACGTTTGCCCTCAATGTTCGAGGCCCCTTGCTCCACTTCTCTGTGCTTCTCATGGGCTTGGGGTGTATATGGCAAGTTTCCCAAAATTTGGGCACCTCAAAAAGAACCCAAAATACGATAACCCTTATTATGGGGACCCCAAGAGGTATTCTAATTTTGGGAAGGCCATAGTCAGGGTTTGGGGCGTAGACTGCCTAGGCTAGATTTGCACAGCGCATGTCAATTTCATCCCCTCACCATAAGTAAAAGTCCCCACCCCCCAATACCTAATATTATAGTATGCCACATTGCGAGTATCTCATTTTATGGGTGGTGGGGGGGGGGGGGTTGAAGATTCGGGGAGGGGATTACAGGGATTTCTCAACAGCGTATTCAGTTGATCCCAGAACATGAAAAAACGCCAATCTTACAACTCTCGACAGGTATGGCCTAAGGTATATGGACGATTCCCCAAAATTAGGAGCACCTCTATGGGACCCCGTAACAAAGATTATAGTATTTTGGGGGTCCATATTAGGGTCTCGGGAAACTACCATAATATCAAGATCTAACCTTAAAACCGTAATTAGGGATTCTACCATCTGCCAGGTCCCTTCAGACCTAGGACGCCAAAGAGGGTACTTGAAGTGCCACAGGCCATATGCGCTACTGTCAGGATTAGGGTTACCAAGGGACCGCTAAGGGTGGACATAGGAGTCCTTCTTGTACTGTATGTAGTATAGTTCCTGATATAGTCCCTCATAATGAACCCATGTCGACTAAACGATATAAGGAAACTCGAAAAAGACTTATATAGAAGCCCGAGTCATCCCTATTAGTCACCTACTTAATAATAATGAGCTTCCCTGACCCCCAAACATTGTTCAAAGTAAGGCAAAAGCAAATGGGAGTGCATCGCCCCACTGATCCCGCTGGCTTTGAAGCACCGCTTCTCCAAGGGAACCGCGGCCAACAAAAAACGCAGCCCCTAATGACAAATACCCCCGCCCCCGTCAGAATAAACGTTTCCAATATTATGCCATTATAAGAGCCATTGTCTAAACTCTTAGTATCCCCCTTCATAACCCCTATAGTAGTCCCCTATATAATCCCCTATATAACCCCCTTTAAGGAGTATAGACTCTAGCTCATAAGATAAGGCAAATGTTTTATCATTTTATCATTCGAGGTATAGGGGGGGGGTTCCACAAGGAGATTAGAAATTAGTTAGGATTTAGGGTTTAGGGTTTAGGGTTCTGTTTGTGCTTGAGATAAGTCTCAGGTCGCCCCTGATATGAGCCCTTACTTAGGTGGACCCCCCACCCAGGAATAGTGGTCATAAGGGATAACAAGGATTACATTATAGCCATCATATGTTCCTACTAAGCCCTCTTTTTGGGAGATTCTAGTAGCCCTTCAGGGCATGTAAGATTTATGCTGGACTGCCGCAACTCAGTAACAGCTGAATAATCATTATATAATAGCTATGTACAGCGTTCATTTTTATCCCTACTAAAGACAGTTACTGGGTGAGGGGGGCAGTGCGAAGGTACATATTAGATATGGGGGATGCCACAGTGTCGTATTTGTTAGAGAAACTTGTGCGGGCCCCTCGAAAAATTCTGCAGCTGTCGATTTAAAGTACTTAGGGTTGCGCAGGATGTTCATCATCAATAATAATTCGTATAGCATGATGGTATTCGAGTGGTGCTTCTGAGCACTACACTTCAGAAAACCTGTGAACCTCATCACCGGCCAGGGGTCAAGGATTTCGCGATTCAGGGTGGGGGCTTTGGGACTCAGGTGGGATCCTGAAGGAGAGAAACCCTCCACAGAAAGGCCCTCATGAGGAATCATCCGGAGCTTTTTCTAGACTTAAATGCAGAAACCCTAAAAGCCCTTAACCCTAAACCCTTTTCCTGAAATGCTGCTCTGCTTTCGGACCTCGTTCCTCAGCTCATGACGCTTCATGGCAACTTTATGGGTTACCTAACAGGCGGGGTGGGGGAAGTACGGGGATACATGAAGGCTCGTCACTCAAATACGATTGCTGATGGAGGGAATCTTGCACAGTTCAAGTCCCTATGTTGCTGTAACTCCGGGGATTTACCAGACTTGGGGTGTTGCAGCATCTGCTGCATCAAGAATAATGTATAATCCCCCTTAAGTGGATAAGATATGGAATTCCCTAAAACCAGAATATGATCCCCGTACACCCCATGTTCTACCTACTGAAGGGAGACTGTGGGTGACTGACTTCTGCTGCCTGGACAAGTAGGTAGGGAAAAGCCTGCAATATCCCATAGCCACAAATAACTATTAGCATCAGTACTTTTAGAGACACTACTAGGGCACTCTCGTGTAAGGGAGGGTAGTCGAAATCCCTTAGGGTCGGCCCCCGTCCCAGTAAGTAGGTCATTCACCCCTATAGCCCATAGAATAACCCTAGCTATTCTTGTTAGTAACCTATTTACTAAGTCCACATGATGCTCCAAGCAGGGCACTGCATTGCTGAGGATTGCTTCAAGATGGCATGTGGCAGCTGGTACTTGGCGGCGAAGTCGACGTGCTAACTGACCTGGCTACGAACTACCACGTCCCAGGCGCTACTGATTCAAGTTGTAGATATGGGGTTTTCCCAAAATGGCTTATGCTTCAGGGCATTTGGGATATATGGAGACTATCAGCAAGGGGGTTCACAATCAAGATTGCAAAAGGGCTGTTTTACAGCTACTTTGAGCATCCCATATGTGACTTTGAAAGAATGGTGACATGAGGATCCTAATTCAAGGCCGATGGAGTAGCATGAGTAAGATGGAAGGGGCAGTGGTGATGGTGATGGTGCCGGTGCTGGGAGGCCGGTGCCGGGAGGCCGGTGGCAGTGGTGGCCGTGGCCCTTCCAGGGTAAAGGGTCAGGTTGCGAGTTAATGGATTAATAAGGCATTTTTTAATCATACAGTGGGAAGTGTCTTGGAACCTGAATCCCTCAGAAGTGGACTGGATCGTAATGGCCTCCGTACTCCTACGACACAAGACTCCCCACCCAAAAAACGAACACCCAACATAGATTCAGGCCGCTAGGATCTTAAACCCTAAACCCCTAAACCCATAAGCCCTAAACTCTCAACTCTGACAGGAAACAGCAAATTGCTTTGTGGTGTGGCACTTCTGCTGGACAAGGAGGCACCTCGATGTGGGGGTTTCTCAAGATTTGGGGGTACCTTTTGGTGTCCTTATAATAAGGACTATAGTATATTGGGGTCTATATTGGGGTCCCTTTATTTTGGGAAACTACCATGTATAGTCCCACACCGTACGCTTAGTATGCAGGGGCATCGACGAAACTGTCAGTAGTTTTTTTATTGGAAAGGGATCGCCTTGGGGCCGGAGTAGCGATGATATGATGGCATAATTGATGTCAGTTCTCACCAGCAATCCAAGTGTTCAAACGATTCGCAGCAACAGGTCTGAGATTCGAAGAAGGTTGAGTGACGAAGGGGACCCAGTTTTGGGTGAAAGCGCCGAATCAGCATTTCTTGTACACTCCTGTGTGTTCCTGATGGCCAGTAAAGAAATTAGGAACACGGACCTACGGACTATGCTTTACATGTTTTTCTGGGAGTGCTATAGGGATCTATTCTCCATTCTCTACTTTGCAGCAATAAGTTAAGTGAACGATGCTGTGGGATTGAAAGGGTTTGTACGATCCCTTTTCAAAGATTCGCCTCCTCTAGGTGGGACTTTACTGCACCTTTAGCCCTTCACTACTTTTGCAGTTCCTCGATTTGGTAGGAGGGTAGCTGAAAATTAGACTTTGTTGAGGGGGTTAAAACCAACCAAAGAATAACTCCTTGGGATCCTTACAGGATTACTGTTGAGATAATAAGCTTAATTTGGGGTTTAGGGTTTAGATCTAGGGGCTTAGGACCTGGGAGCTAACCTTTAGCCCTTGGTGGTATGTGTGATCTTTTGGGGGCCCAGGCAACTCAGCAAGTAGGTGGATAGTTTATCATTTCCCTTCGTGTTTCTAAAGGGGACCTATAGTCCCCTTGAGCACTGTAGATAGAATATGGCTTTGGGTATTTTATAACCGGATCCCCAAAAACCCCATGTTCTCTACTAAAGGGGGACTATATTCATAAAGGAGGTTGGGTGCGTCTAATCAGCAAGGCTTTTCTACCATTAACTAGTGGATCCCTAAAGTAGCCCCAATGGAATCTCAGCGAAAAGGTCCTTGTAACTTGTTCCGCTAATTCTTACTAACAATACATGGTATGTGGATGTTTACGAAACCATGGGGTTCTGTTTGAGGAGGGATGGGTTCATGCGCAGACATGTAGTGGGATGCGGACCTATTTGAGCATGCTGCCATTCAACAGGCACATACAGGGCTTCGATTCAAAGAAGAGATGCCCAAAAAGAAGGCAGGGTAATCAGCTCAATGACCCGGAGAACCTCTCCGGCCTGATATATCTACCAGAACTTAGTAGATGTTTGTGTGCCAACATTATGGTACACCGCTACCGTCAGTTATTGACACAGGGATTCCACTTCTGTCGAGTCATTTTTCGAAAGCACTTTACTTGTATCGTGCTACATCCAACCATTCATGATAGTACCCCAGTAAGCAAGCAGTCTATCTCCGCAACGTGTTTTGATCCTTGTTCTGGGAATGCCCGTCAAAAAAAGGAGCCCGTAACTTGTGTAAACCGAAAATTTCACAACCCGGAATACAATTCCTGCTTTTACCGTCCTCATCGGAATAACCCCTGTAAAGGGACACATGCTTTTCAAAAACCTCCAGGTGAGCCATTGTCTAAACTCCTAGTATCCCCCTTAATAGCCCCTATAGTAGTCCCCTATATAATCCCCTATATAACCCCCCTTAAGGAGTATAGACTACAGCTCATGTGGATTTCTCAAGCTTTCACCCTGAGGGGCTCGACGTGTTTGATGTGCTGGCTTCCAGCATTTTGGACGCGCTTCTCCTTGCTGCAGTTATTATCACCACTATTATTACTACTACTATTATTACTATTATTATTACTATTATTCTGATGCTTGAGGGGGAGTGCGGGGTGCGGGATGGATAAGCATGATTAAAAGGATCCACTCCCCCGCTCCCCCTTCAGCACCAATGCTTAAGATCTGTTAGTCAAGGTTCACTTACAGGTGGTTAGTAGGGAAAGTTAAAGAAGATAGGATCTGCTGCTTTCTTCTGGATTTTTCTTTGCAACCTCAGCAAAATCGTCCTTCTCCCAAGATGTCCCCAACATGAACTGAGCTTCAGGATTTAAGGGTCTTTGGGGATTTTACGTTCAGAGTCAAGCTAGGCACATGGGTGATTATCCAAAGTTCAAGCTTGTTGTTAGGACATGGTGCTGCTCAATAGAGCTTCCCAAACCCTAATCTTAGGACCTAATAGTGCTTCCCTACACCCTAGACCCTAATGGTGCTCAATGGCGTTCCCCAAACACGGCTTGGCATCGGTCTTGGACGTATGGGAACTTCTTCGGATGTTTGGCAACATGCTGGATAAGATATCTTCCACCACCTGGTTTCTCACATATAATGGGGATTCTAAAGCAAGTCAGAAACCGAAGTGGCGCTAGATTTCTTCCGTGACTGTTGACGGGAGAAATCTTGCACTACCCTACATGTCCCAAATCTTAGAAATGGCAGTGGCTTCAGGACCTCACATGGTGCAAGATTTTCTCCATCAACAGCGGGTTTGGGGCTTAAGTAGAGTGGTGCGGGGAAGCTTGTAGTGTAGAGTCCTGAAGATGTGACAATATTATTCCGCTGCAACACTCATGAAAGTGGCGTTGTAGATCTTAGTTCTTTTTGCCCTACATGTGGCAATTCCTGGCACAAGGCACAGCTAAGTTATGCAGTTAAGATCTCAAAGTAATCCCTATATACCCAAGGGGGTAAGGTGCCCATATGAGCTAGAGTCTAAACTGCTTAAAGGGGATTATATAAGGGATGAGTTCGGAGAATGGCTCATTTATCGCTGGCTCCTTTTTTTCCGGAAACCCCTCATAGGTGATGATGCTGCTTCCGCATGTTCCTCACAAGCCATACTCCGTCAAGATTCGCTTAACGGAGCGTACTGTGGCCCATATGAGGGCTTCAAAAAACAGAGACAGGGCGCCCAAAATGTAAATTCCAAAATGATATATCCTCATTGCGGGATGCGAACCGTATGACCGGTGTATCTCTGCATAATGCCTTTCCTACCCTGCCAAAGGGCTCCCTAATGTTTGGGCCCTCCCAAAGCCCCGTAGCTCAAATCTAGAACTCAAAAGGGTTTAGGTTCTAGAGGTTATGGTCTGGGGCCAATTTGGGATCTTGTAAGGATGAAGGGCCGCATTTTAGAGAACCAAACGGAAAAGGAGAGGGGAAAAGAAATGAATCTGAGGTTATTTGATAGTTTATAGACTTTAGGGTTAGGTGTAAGGAAATCTCAGGTTCAATCCAGGTCATTTCCCATGGTCCCCTCTAAGTACCATTACTCATGTCTGTATACTTACGAAAGAGGGTAGAACGCTTTCAGAGCCCCATAACTACAGTGTTTTGTGAGTTGTTTGTCAAATACCGGTTTTGTTGTTGTTGTTGTTGAAGCAGACCTGAACCAGCACACGTTTCTGTTTAGAAAAGGCATCATCTAAGGTTAAGTGTTCATTATAGTCTCCCCTGACGGACATCCCCTGTACAACCAAACTGGACCCGCTGCAAAAACTTACCTCCCACTTGAGCTGAGGTATGAAGGATGAGGATTTCAGCGAAGTCTCCACACTGGAGGCGAGTCAAGACGTCTGGGGTACCGTCTGGAGCGGTAAGGTGTGGGGTTTAGGGTTTGAGGTTTCGGGTTTTGGGTTTATGGAGGTTACACAGGATGCCCTACAGATAATGCGGGTTGATCCAAAGGTCCTTTGGGGAAATCATTTTCCATGATGACTGTTTTGGGACATGAATTCAGATCGACTACCATACAGTGTACGATCGTGTAGGAAAGACTTCTTCTTAAAGAATGCTGGATGAGAACCCCATCGTCACTTCGTAGTACAAGCATGTTTCTAGGGTCCGTGAAGATGTGTTATTTTGAGAAGCCTGACTTAATATGCTGAGGGGCACTATCCCCAAGCCGATGTGAAAAAGTGCGCACATCAACAAAGATATCTCTCTTCCTCCGTGTGCCTCTCTCTTTTTGCTTCCCTAAGTGCGGTCAATGGACAATCCCGCAGAACCTAATTACCTAACGTCCAGTAGGTATAGTACTATAGAAAATCCAGGGTCATGCGGAAATTTCATTTCTCCATCAGCAGTATGTATACCGCTACATAAGCCTTTGCTTGGACTTCCTAGATTCTAAACCTGAGTGAAACCCAGCAGATCTAGAACTTATATCAGAGCCGCCTTCGAAGGCTTGGGGCATTCTCAGACTGGGCGGGAAGTACACTTAGGATTTAAAGCGTATAGAGAGGGGGAAACGTACGGCTTAGGTTTGATTTAATTAGGGAGTCGGTTTTAGGATCTAAGGATTTCTCAAAATGGGAGGGGCACCTAGTGGCCCTCGGGGTATATGCGGATACAGCGGCTACTCCCAGTCCCTGTAAGGCAACTTTCAGTCTTCAAGAACCTGTCCTAGGAGATCCCTCACCGGCCAATAGTGGCGTAAAATGCGCGCTCCCTAATGCTAAACTCCACCCTAGCCTTCAAATTTGAACATTCCCCGTAAGAGGCTATATCTTGGAGCCGTATTTGTTGTTCACTCTCAAAGACACAGGGCTCTGGAGCTTCCGAAGGCGCGCCTCATCTTCCAAATACCAGAGAGCTCAGGGTTTACGAGTTTGCATCATCAGAAAGTGACAAGGGGGCACTTTTGCATACCATTCAATTTTTTCCTTTAGAAAAAGCGATAAATCACACGCTAAAGTAGTTTTAGTACCACCTCATTATTGCAGGTTTAGGGTTTAGGGATCAGGGTTTGGGGATCAGGGTTTAGGGCTCAGGTTTGAGCCAAACAAATCGGGATGCTTAGTTGAAGTTGGGCTCTGGAATTGCCGCAGAAGCCACGCCAATAATGATATTCCCCGCTGCTCTGACCGGTACAAAGTCGTATAATATTCCTCTGTAGCTCTTGTATGGGGATTTCCATAAGACATAACTTCAGGGAGCCCCCAGATAAACATGGCAAGATGTAACCTAAAGCTAGCCAAATCCCCACACCATCAACCCTTAACGCATACTCCCTAAACCTTACATCCACAAAGTCCATGCAGGAGGAAGATGGTCGGCCTGGCTGGGACAACTGCACACCCCTCCACATTGCATGCCAGGCGGGTGCAGTGGAGTAGTTTCCATTTTCCTGGGGTCGTTCCGAAACTTAAGGGTCCTTAGTTGGAGTACATAAAATGGATTATGGTATGTTGGGGCTCTATATTGGGTCCCCCTGTTTTGGAAACCATCAGTCAATTTCAAGGGTCATTACAAAGAGAGACGGTCTATTGCGATGTGCAACTGCCAAAGCAAAACTTGCAAAACCTTGACTGAAATGAAGAGGTCGTTGAAGCAAGGTGTTCAGGGTGCAACGTAAATACCTGAAGCTTAGCAGTCGTACAGTATTCCCTCATGAGCTGTGTGAAGATGTGGTTCAGCTGGTGCTTGAGGATGGGTGGTAGTGTCTAATCCAGTCGATTATGTAGTGGTTATGATAGGGCTCCCAAGCCCCCACGCCCCTTTTGCACCTGTAGGTTGGGTTGTTTAGCGGTTTCCGGTAGGCGATTTAGGCCCTGAAGAAGGGCCGCAGTCTTGGTAGGACGTCCTTCTAATTCCATGTTAGCTTGGGAGAGGCTAGGCTTTGGGCAGTGCTATTAGAAGCGGCACATTCTACCATGTTTTCCTTTACAGTTGTGGGCCCTCGTCGAAGGTCATCACATCCGCACCGCAAACGTAAGCCCCAGATTTTTCTGAGGTGTAGCCCTAAGTCCCTAAACCCTACATAACCCTACAGAACCCGGAAAAAAATGTGTATCGAATCATGGCCCTCAATACTACAGCCGGTACCCAAAAGAGGGTTTAGGGCCCCGCTCCTGCATGACCATTGCTCAAGGGTTGGGTATATAAGGTCATGCAGCAACCACCCTGTCCGCAGAGGGAATCTTGCAAAACCTAAGCTTCCAAAGCTGCTGCAAGTTTCTCAAATGTAGGGTATCCAAGGCGGTGTAGGATTCTTCCATCAACAGAAAAGATTTTAAAAAAAGCCTTGAACGAACCCCCTCACCCGAGTGCACTGAATCCCTGGTGTAGGACCTTTGTGTTTATGTGCCTTTGTGGTCCCCAGAAAGAATCACACTCTAGACCCTGAGCTGTAATGTTTAAGCCCTTAACATTACAACATTACCCCCCAAAAGGTATGCCCCCAGACTTAGAACCGTATTGGGCTTGGTTTAGCCCTATATTGTCCATAGAAGCTCCTAACATTACAACATTACCCCCCAAAAGGTATGCCCCCAGACTTAGAACCGTATTGGGCCTGGTTTAGCCCTATATTGTCCATATAAGCTCCTTATGCTTGGGGGGATGGTATTATAATCCCTTTCTGAAGTCATCTCTAAGCCCAAACCCAGAAACAGCAATTGTTGAACATCCGCTCAATAGCTGCGTGGGCAATTAACCTTGAACATTTTGGGGCATACATATATACATATATAGATATCTCATCCTACAATAATTAAACGGTTAATCCTTTCCTTGGGCCAGGAAACTCAGTAGCTAGGTTCTTCAACTTCCCTTATGATCCTAGAACCTCAGTCCTTGACAGAAGCAGTCTTTCAGGTAGAAGATTCAGATACTGCGGCGCACTACGTTAAGCTCTTGATCGGGAACACCGGCAGTGTTTGCGATAATGTTCGTGGGAATCGAACTCAGGATATTGGGTTTAATCATCCAGTTCTGAGGTGGTTGACACCGCAGATGCGTTTATTCATTGTCAGCATAAGAACAAGTATCATTATCAGGTGTTCTCCCAGCTTACATGTGAATCAGCACTTCTGATGCTTCATTCCACTCCTGTCATTTTCCTTCCAGTATTTCTGAATGTACATCACAAAATGGTCAACTCAAACAGGGTGCCACGGGGAACCTGGAGATATTTGAGCTGTTGCGCTCAGGTGCAGGCAACACACGGATAGTGTTGGAATCATGCAAGGCATGGGTCAGGGCAGTCAGCCTAGAACCATCAAATTGGAGAAGCGGACCGCTCATGATGCTAATGATGCAGGCGGAGAAGGCCAGCATCAACAACATGGTCAGCATTGGGGCCCTTGAAAAATGCTTGGAAATTGTGTCCGCGGAGCGGTGAAGCCTCAAAATCGTATGTGTTTTTCGAGCAGGCGTTCTAGTGGGCTCAGCGGTGGAGAAATGGAGGTCCAGTGATGCACTGGCGAAGCCAGGGCTAGCAATCGGGGACTATGAGACAACGCCCATTTGTTTTTTTCCAGCAATGTAGCCACGGCTTTGGTGGCTACGGCGCCACCGACCCAGCATCATCTGGACCTCCAGTGAAATCAACAAGCACTTTTAGGCGAGCTGTGCCTAAGGGATTTCAACACCTCAAGACAAAACAACTAGCCTGTAGATGTTTTTGTTCAGTCTAATCCACACGCACTTTGTCTTCTTGATGTCCATGGAGGTGATTGAAATGGCGTGTGGTTCGAATCCATTACAAGCAGCTAGTCATGTTTGAGCTTCCAAGGTTGTATGTTTGGAGCCACGGCGCATTTCAACGAGGATCCTTGAAAAGCAGGCTAGCTAAAAAATGCGCACAACCCAAGCCAGCCCGAGAAATCCTGGAGTTTCAGGTGCCCAGTGTTCGGAAAGTGTTTGTTCGTTGTTGTGTACGTACACTCTGCTGGCAAGCCCCCTCAGAAAGTCACTAAGTGATGTGCGAACATTTCACAGGCAGTTTTTGCAGAGTGCAGTAAATGGGTGATGCGTACTTCTCAACAGTATGGGTACTTAAGCACATCCGAACAATCTGCAGTAGAACCCTTCGGAAAAGGACCCCGAAGAAGAGACCCTGAGTTGTTGTGGGAACAACCGCTTTCACTTTGATGCATTTCCTGAAGGCCTAACCATGGATGCAAAAATGCAGAATTCTCTTCATCCTTGAATTTAAAGCTTTCGGTCGCGTGTATGGCATTTGAGCTGTAGTCTAAACT
>CAJNIZ010002744.1:0-25321 GCA_905231905.1 Symbiodinium pilosum
GCTGGTTCACTCCAGCAGGTACCTTTTTAAAGGCGGTTTATAGGGGTTATATAGGGAGAATGGATGAAAAGAAAATGGAAACTACTACTTAGGGTTTAGGGTTTAGGGTTTCCCAAACCTAGGAAAGAAGAGCAGTAAAGGGGCTTAATGAGGTTCGGGGCTTCATAAGTTTTAGGGTGTACTTAAGGTCAGGGCTCTATTACTAAACAATTGGGGAAAAAAATTCCCCGATGGTTTAGGGTGTACTTAGGTCCAGGGCTCAATTACTAAACGATTGGGGAAAAGATTTTCCCTAATGGTTTAGGGTGTACTTAGGTTCAGGGCTCAATTACTAAACGATTGGCGAAAAAGATTTTCCCTAATGGTTTAGGGTGTACTTAGGTTCAGGGCTCAATAAGGTTTAGGGTTTCGGGTCCAAGGCAAAGGGCTGGGCCACTCAGTGTTTGGAAGCTTCGACTTCAGGTTTCTGGGATTTGGAGTTTAGGTTTCAGGCTTAGGGTTTAGGGTTAATGCCGCTCTCCAAGTCCAAAACTCTAAATTCTAAAATGCGGTGGGATGAGAGGTAGGAGGATCTCCGAGTTCAGGGTGTCAGGCTTGTTGGGGTTTGGTTTTTGGATGTAAGGTTTCAGTTTCTTTCTGTTCAAAGGTTTTCGGTCACATGCAGCGTAGAGGAGTGATATACTGTGCACCCGATAAGACGGCTTCTTGAAATCAAGATCCTCCTGGCTTCCCCAAATGATGAGGTCCCCGCAAAGTTATCTCCAATTTGGAGAGCCCCAAGCCCAACTCCCATATGTCCTTATAACACGCTTTCATTTCTGCCTTTGTAAGCTTCAAACACATATGCAGAACCTCAATATCCTCCCAGTCTCCCCCTGCAATGCATTGTGGAAAAGGTCTACAACGAGCAGGTCAACGGTGAGCCAGGCAACTACGGCGCCGGCTTTCTGGGCCTGAGGCCGGGGCTTCAAAGGGATAATGGAAAAGAACATGGACCCTAAACCCCAGACCCTAAACCCCAAACCTAACATATTATAGGGTTCTATAGGGTCATGGTTATCTAGGGAACTATTATATTGTAGGGGTTTAGAGGTGGAGGCTTTAGATCTGGGGTTGTAAAGTTTGATGGTTGAGGGGCTAGAGTTCAGGGTTCACTTTGGCGATTGGTTAGTTTAGTACGTGATATATGTTTACGCATGCTTGATTTTAGTCGGTCGTTTTAGGGCAATTTACCAGCACCTTCAGACGACTACAACATCCAAACTCCCCGCGCAAAGCACTGGGCCCAAAACAAACTATAACAAACTGTTTTTTTTTTTGGGGGGGGGTTTAGGGTTCCTGAAGCTGATTCCTTAGACGTGAGCTGTCACCTTCACAGTATCTTGGTTGGTTCCCATGGGTTCGTGTGCCAAAATTATAGACAAAGGACTCTGATGTCTTGGCAGGCTGTCTACTTTAGCAAATAATGTGGATTCCATGACTACCCATCCATGTATTACCCCCGTCCTTAATTGACTTTCCCTAGGTCTAGATCAGATTAATCCAGGGTGAACCCTGAAAACAGGGTGGTATATGGGGTTGGGGTGGTGGTGGACAGACGGCCATGTGGGAGGGGTGTTGGTTGGAAGGGAGCCCACGACCATAACCATGTTTGTTTCTGCTTCCAATGGTCTACCCCAAGGCCCACACCTTGCACCCTAACCCCTAAATGGGTTCCTGTGCAGCTTCATGGCTTCAGCAGATGGTGCTTAGGTTAGAGGATGTTGGGTGTAGGGTTTCGGGTATAGGGTCTAGGGCTTTGTGTACTTTAGGCTCACGGTCTAGAGTTTGGGTTATGGTGGTCATGTTTTGGGCATCGGGTTTGCGGTGGAGGTTGTGGGGTTTCGGGCAACCTTAGGATTTTGGACAACATCTGGTCCATCCTTAAGTTTTCCGCGATTTAGGGTTTAGGGTTTAGGGGTTTAGGGGTTTAGGGGTTTAGGGGTTTAGGGTTTAGGGTTTAGGGTTAGGGGTTTAGGGTTGCCAAGAAGGTTGAAGGGCCCTGAGCTCTTTCCCAAAAGCCTGGGATTTTTTTTGGCACCCTTTCTGCCCTACATGCTCCCTAGTAGGTACCTCATGACCATCTTATGACCCGTATGCATACCTGAGTAGAGTTTAGAGCTTGGTAGCAAAGTCTGCACAGCACAACGCCTTTTTTTGGTGGGTTCAAGAATCCATTTCTGCCTTTGGAAGCGGCTTCAAGGAGACGTGGCTACCGGATTCTTCAGGCCTCATGCAGAGTAGCTAGAAAAAACAATGTTACGGTCAGATTATTTCCGCTGATTCCTCATAGTTGCTATTATATTATAGGCAAACTTTGGGTACTGCCCCACTCATTACCTCGACAGTTGGACATCAAGCTATAGTGGAATTACATAGAGTCCATAATATGACCCCTACTATGACAAGCTAATGGGTGGGGGCATTACGCAAAGTAAACCCTAAGTCCTAAGCTCTACACCCTCAACCCTGAATAGTACTGTAGCTTGCATTTTCTTTTCCATTATCCCTGTTTAACTACCATATAGTACCCTGAACCCTAAACCCTAAACCCTAAACCCTAATCCCTAAACCCTAAACCCCAGAGCCTAATCGATAAAACCCTAAAGCCTTGTAGGGCTCCTGGCCCGGCAATGTCTCAGGTCTGTCGGTATCATGAACACCGGCTTCCCGGAGTCCCGCTTTGCGTTGTATTGCAGTATAGTCCCCTTTAAGGGTCTAGGGTTTAGGGGTTTAGGGGTTTCTGGTTTAGGGTTTAGGGATCAGGGATTAGGGATTAGGGTTTAGGGTTTAGGGGTTATAGTCCCCCTTTAGTAGATAGAATATGGGGTATATGGGACTCTTATTATGATATACCCAAAGCCATATTCTACCTACTTCAGGGGGACTATATCTTGTTAGCTTTCATCTTATATCCTCCTGAGCTGTGGGCTCGGGGATGTGGGTACTGGGCTTTGGGCTCGTGGTTAGGGTTTAGGCTTAATGGCTTTGGGCTTTGAGTCAAGGATTCAGGTGCGGTCTGCGATTGTTTTGGTGCGCGCTTTGAGACCAGTTTGTGCACGGAGATCGTTTTCCATTTCGGTGGTTTGGTCTTACTGCGTGGGCATGAGTTCAATTGAGTCGCTTTTCATGATCAAACTACTTGGATGCTCCTGTCAACGAGAGGCAGTATGACACGAACCCTCCCAGCAAAGGTCTCCAGCCTGTAGGGTCTCCCCAAATAAGGGGACCCCAATATAGACCCCCAAAAAGTACCCCTAATTTTGGATAGGGCCCGCAAACGGGTTCCACACCGGATTGCAGCTTTGACCTGTGAAATTCGCTGTAGAAGCTTTGTGTGTGTTTCAGGCGCGACTAAGAATCCAACTTCTATCCCTCAATCTTTCACTGTTCAACTTTCGAATCAGGATCTAGTATTCAAGGTTCCGGAAGCCATGCATCAACGAAGCCATTAGGGTTTCTCAAAACGTGAAAAGGCAGTGGTTTTGTCGATGGAGGACATCTTGCGCCGCCTTACATACCCTTACACACAGGAACTTCGATATTTTGAGGATCCCAAGTGGTGGACAGGGCTGGATGGGAGGCCTATCAGAGGCCTTTGTGGACTAACAGCTACTACGGGAAAGGCTAGTATGCTGACTAAGGCGAGCGTTAAAGGTGGACCCTGGGATTCAGCATTGAAGCAGTGCAATCTGCAAAGCGCTCCCCCAAAACAGTCCCATACTAAACCCTACATAGTAGTTTCCATTTTCTTTTCCAATATCCCTGCATACCCCCTGTATAACCCTTATATAGTCCCCAGAATCCCTAGCCCGAATCCCTGGGCGACCTAACTTCACTTGCAGGATCCGGAGGTGCGCAAGAAGAAGTTGAACGCTGAGCCTCTTGGCTGTTTTTGCATTTGTCCGTGCGATTTTGGTCCTTTGGGAAGTGAACTGAAGATTCAGGGTTTGCAAGTTATGAGAAGTTATAGGCAGGTTTCTGAAGTGCGGAATCTTAAGGGTGGTCAGAAAGGAATAAGGGCGTAAAATCCCTATATAACATGTTCCCTTATTCCCTCCTGACCCACGGTAAGTCATCCAGGTTTTAGTTGAAGCTGTCCAGGCAAAACCTCACTTTCAAGTGCCCATGGGCTTGAAAGTGGGGTGGCGAGTCTGGGGCTTTGATTGGGCAACAGCTTACGGTCTAGGTTTTAAAGTTTAGCGTCTAGGGTTTATGGATTTAAGGGAGATTTTGGGTTTATTTGGGAGTTGGGGTTGTATGGACTGATTGGTTCTGGAGTTTATTTCCTATTTGGCTCGAGGTTTATCAAGTTTAACCCTGAGAATGCTTCTTGGGAACTTGCGTGCTATTGGGGGGACATAACTCCTACATGTTCCCGATACTGCCCTGGTTTCGATTTCATCTTGCATTTCCATGGCAAGCCACTTTTAGCTGCAGGAATTCCGTTGGTACCTAGCATGTCGTTCAAAGTCTCAAGAGATGTATAAGAACCCTAAACCCCAAATCCTAGACCCTAAGTTCATGGCCTGAAATTGAAAGCTCTAAATCCCAACCCCTAAGCCGCGTAGCAGCAGTTCTATGGAACTAAGGTTGAAACCATGGGCCTCTAGTATGGGCCCTTTACCCTGGGATCCGTACATACTTAGTATATACCCTATATGTACCCTTAAGAGTCCCCAGAATCCTGCTAAAGCGCCTAAGGGCCCATATTAGGGGCCCATACTTCCCTCCCAAGCCTGTCGAATGAAAGGCTGGCCAACGGACGTCTTGCGATGATGGCGATCATCGGCATGTTTTTCCAGGCAGCCATGTCTTGCACGACAGCTTCCCCCGCTTTAAAAACGCAAGTGCCAAGTCCTACACCCTGAGTCTTAATCGCCCCTAAACCCTACATCGTCAAAACCCTGGTTAAGCACAAGCTCTTAACAATGCTTCGCCAAACGAGGACCGGCCTGGACGTAAATATTTGAGGTGTCATGTTTAAGACAAGGGTCTCAAGAAGGGGATTCCCCTACCGTCTAGTCTTCCGAAAAAGAACCGTATGAATTCTGCAACGGGCCACTGGAGTTCATATGAGAAGTTTCGAGTGTAGCTGATGTTGCAAAAGTGTTTGCCTGGCTCCGGCACCAGGATGGCCTTACTGGCTCTGCCTGGGGCAACTTGTCGGCGATATCGTGGGCAAAGAAACTATTCCAATTACTCAGGCCCCCAATGTAGGGTTCTTAGCAGTTAGCTTTGGGGATCTGATCAGCGGGTTTCAAAGGATTCCATGCTAGAGGTCTGCTCAGGCTTTCGAGCTCATTGCTCATTGGTCTCATTGGTATGACATGATGAACGAATTGTTCCGGCTGTCCCGGTTTCAATGCACCAGGAAATTGTGAACCAGATTATCTGAGCTTGGCGGGTATGCAACTTATTCGGACTTGTCAGAATGTAGGAAGTCGAGCGCTTGAAGGCTTCTCCCAACCGCGGATCCGAGATTCCTAGGTTGAGATCCGCCGTCCCGGCACTATGAAATCATCGCGCTCTTGTGAATCAAAGTGAACAGAAAGAGACCCCGCAGGTCTAATACAGCGTTCTGAAATTCTCAGTTCGAGAACCGGAAGACCAATGCGTTGCTATGACGCTTCGTACAGTTGAGGTCTCGTTGTCAACTGCAGTTGCGAAGATCTTCATGCTGCATGCGCGAACCGTATTGTGAAATGAAGGGAGGGTGCATGGGAGAAGGAGTCTTTCGTCATGCGGATTTGCTGCTAATGGAGGCTTATCCTTCTTAGTTCTAAGCTAGATCCCAGAATCCATCGTCATCATCTTAGGTGACTGGGCCAACTACACTGCCTCCCCTCTGCGCGCTTTCGAGGCCACATCTGCGATGTTCAGGGTTGACTTGCCATCTCCCCCCACCCAAACTCAACTGACTTAAACGCACACAGTAGCCAGTAGCCTTTTTCGGGTCACATGTTAGCTTGAGGCCGGGTAAAGGAATTTCTGTGGGTGTTTTAATGATAGTTTTCTATTTGGTGACGTGCGTTATCATTGCCCCTGTAGCTTGAATTTGGGGTCTCCATGGCTTAAACAGAAGCCGATGGGGACTAGACGCAAGACCCCGACTTAGCTCTGAAAGCTACATCCTAAACCGTCTTACTCAAACCCAAAACCAACCTCTGTAGCCATCTCTATACACGTTGTTGTTCGCCTGCAAACTCCCTGTAACGATATAAGGTTTAGGGTTTAGAGCCATCCATAAGGAACTTTCATTAATTAAGATAACATAATGGGCATATATATACATATATATATATATATAGACTAATCAGAGCGGTTTCCCCAAAATTTTAACTTAAATTAAGGTCCTTAACAGCAACCCGCGTTCACGGGCACCTGGCTAGCCTGGGCCTTTGCACTTGCAGTATCCTGAGCCCCAGAATTGCACCATAAATCTTCGTACAACATCAGGACTCTAAACCCTAAACCCTAAGCCCTTAACCCTACACCTTGGAAAGTTCGGGAACCCTAAGCCCTAAACCATAGACCTTAAACCCTAAACTCTCAACCTTAATCCCTAAACCCTAAGCCCCAAACCCTCTAACCCTAAACTCAAGAAACTACCATTCCAGGAGGAGCTGGGTGTCCAGGCCCCGGTTGGCTTCTGGGCTCCTCGCCTTGGGTAGCAGGGTGTACTTGAAGGTCCATGGTTTAGGGTTTGGGTTTGGGGCTATAGGTTATTTAAGGCTTTTTTTTATGGATAGTTCAAAACCCGACTTCATGGCTACCCCTGAACTTCCAAGCAGAGTGTACGGTTCAGCGTTTAGGGCCCCAGGCAAGACATTTTGTTATCCTTGAGCAGCGCTGCTAGCATCCTTAGCTCGATGCATTCATATGAACTATAGTCTAAACTCCTAGTATCCCTAAAGCCTAAACCCTCAACCGCAAACCCCTTAACCCCCCGCCCCCTATACCCCTATGTCCAGCATCCCAAGGATCCGGTCGGATACACCCGCGACGGTGCCTTGGTTTCAACAAGGGTTTAGGGGTTAGGGTTTGAGGAGGGTTTAGGGTAGGTGTTAAGGAACTTAAGCTGAGTTTCTGGAACAATGAAACCCTATCATTTTTATATACCCATATTGTGGTAACTTAATTTAAGTTCCTTAAACAAGCAACCTGGAAGAAGGACGGCTTGATAGCCCTGAAGCGCTGGGCGATTGAGTTGAAAGCGGTTATCTAGAGTTAGATGAAACTAGCCCCCATACCGAAAAAATCACCCCCAAACACACTGATAAATGACCCCAATTTACAGTACTGTTGCAAACCATGAAGAGTTAGGGGTCCAGGTAGGATCCGCAGGCCTCATTTGGCAACTCCAGCGCCACAACAAGGGCCCTGTAGCAGTCGTCCGGTAGTTGCAGTACGGGGTCCTGATGAAGAAGCGCTGTTAAAGAGTTCCCAAACCCTCAAGTCTTATCCTGTTTTGCCCTTTTAATTTCACGCGAGGCGTTCAGCGAGAGGCTCCAGGGTCAGTTCCATTGGCTGAGACAGATTAGGGTTCAGTAGTTGGGGTTACTGTGTCTCAACAACAATGCCTTGTTAACCCCAAGCCCTAATTCAACCTTCTGCTGAAACGATTCAATCTGGGCAATACAGGGGGGAATCAAAATGCATCTGAAGCTCCATGCCCGGTTTATATGTGTCCCGGTTTACCATGATGCACCCTGCTCATACAGCCAGCTGGCTTGCTCCTGCGCCCGTCTGTTAGCTTCTGGTTGCTTGCAAAAAGGGGGTAGTTCCCAAAATTAGCGTCCCATTTTGGTACCCAAATAATATATGTATATGTATCTGGTGCCGTAATATAATCTGTAACCAAGCAGGGCCCATAAGTTTGAGAGCAACCCAAATGTTCAGAGGCCCTCGTGGAAAACATCTGGTTCTTAAGGTTTCCAGGGTGTAGAGTGTAGAGCAAATGATCAATTCTTGGGCAATAATCCAGGAAACGTTGAGACCTTCAAGCGCCGTCGCGAGACCGAGATCAAGACGCCTAGCTGCATCTCATGCATCAGAGTATTTCGAAGGTCAGGGAACATGCGTGTGGGCCCGTGCGCCCCCAATCAGTGTTTCTCTCTTGTAGGGGCGCCTTGTAGTAGAGGGATTCCAGGATATTCGGGTAAAGAGGCGGTGGACGCCAGTCCAGTTGGAGACATGGGGAAGGAACAGACGGGCAATTGGATGGCCCCTAAACCCTAAACCGCCATGGGGAATAGGGATTTCTGCTAAATGAGCTTAGCTGGGAACATGATGCCTATGAGCTACTGTCAGCACGAGGCCGACGAAGGGATCATTAAGGGCGGACATAGGGGTCCTTCCTGTTATTTTGGTACAGTCCCTCATATGCTCCCGAATATGGAACCCATGTTCATTACTCTATGTAGGAAATACTGAATGTAATTCGTATGTCATGTCGAGCATGTTGGGAATCCATGACCATTTCTAAGTAGCCATGTGGTCTAGTCAAGCTACAACCCAGGGGGCCCAACACCCTTTATTAAGGAAAATAGTTTAATCCATGCTCGTGACCTTAGTACCATTTTAGGGTATACTCCTTAATTAAGGGGTAGTGGGCTCTCTTGGAACAAGTTGTTGGAGTAGATTCTCCAAAGCCCGCGGCCCTTGACCGAGAGCCTTGGGTCTGCATTATCCGCACCTCCTTTTGAACAGTTTAGGATTTATAGAATTTTATGGGGATCATGCCGGAGTTTTGAGCGGGTTTCGGCTTGTGCTTCTTAGCCCAGTACAATTTCTATTCACTCTGGGCTTGAGGGTTTAGGCTTTAGGGTTTTGAGGGGAACTGCCTATGGGGTGCGTGGTAAGAGGCGGACTGCAATTTTGCATCTAAGCGTGAGGGTTTCCACAAATACGGGGGCGCCCGACTCATAGAGCTTAATAAAATGTAGAATCCCTTATGAGTCTGATAGGGATTCCCTCTTTTTAGGAAACCCTGTATATTACCCAACACCAGGGTCCCTCGAAGCAAGACCGTACCAGGCACGGACGTGTGGCAATGTACGCAACCATGGGCCGCCTGGCAAGTGAAGTTCAGGGGGTTAGGTTAGTAGTCTAGCGTTAGTGGTAAAACCTTCCACCACTAGTAGTCAATGCCCCCAGTACCCCCACACTATACAATGGCAATATGTTGGGAGCATTCATTTTGAAGGCTTCTTTTTTCTAGGGCTCTAGGGGTTCGATTTTATAGGCTGTGTGGAGAAAGGTTTAGGCATTGGGGATGAAGGGCAGCTTAAGCCGTGCCCATATGCCTTGAAGCATACAATACAGAAAGCACAGATTCTACATACTTACTGTAGGGGTCCTGTATTGAATCATATTTTAATCCAGTAGCTACGACCAGAATTGTCGACAGGGTTGCCCTACATAACCCCTACATCTACCCTTATATAACCCCTATGGAACTCCTGCATAAACCCTACAAAACCCGTACATAACCCCTATATGACTCCTGTACAACCCCTATGGTCGTAGAACATGTGAGGCGGCATGCGTTCAAGCACCATTAGCAGATACTCTGAAAACTTGATCGGTGTGTATTCCTGGGCCTCTACGTAGGATTTGAAGGATAGGGGATTACCACAGTGAGCGGTAGTAATTTCATGTTGATTTATTTTCAAACTTGTAATAAAGAAAATATAGGTTGTCACAAATGAATTTCATGTTGGTTTATTTTTGTCTTTATGTGCGTTATCCGAAGTGTGTCCTGCATTTTTTCGGGAAGCTAGGCTTCAGCCTCAGCTGTCGCACAAGTACCCTCCTCCAAAAACAGCAGGAACCTTTAGGCGGTGTTATAGGGATGAAATAGGCGAATGGGGATGTATGGAGCTTAGGTCTTTTTGGTACACCCTACCCCAAACAAAAATGGAACCCCATGTAGCCCCCATTTCGCGCAATAGTCTTTCTCAAGCCTTTTTTGGGCGGGTGCATTTTACGGTATTTTTTATGGAATAAGCTTCAATACCCTTACATGAAGCTTACGGGCTTAGGGTTTAGGGTACTTCAGCTTCGAGACCCTCCAATTCCTTTTCTAGGTAGGTTGCATCCGGAAGAATGTGCATGTTGCGAGGCTACATCGTCCCTGAGTACTTCAAGTGGCCAGGACTGCCCCAATGGCACCGAACATGTCCGTTTCCCATGCATCCCGTAGAGTTCAGTGGAACTGTATAGGAATGCTTTCAGGGATTATATAGGACCCTAAATCCTAAACCCTAAACCCCTGGATTCGCCCCTAAACTCTAAACCCAAAGTCCCCATCCCCCATAAGCAGCAGCAGCTTAAAGAGGAATGTTAGGTGTTAACCCAGACCCGTAATAAACCCCCTCCCTTCATAGGGATTATAATAGGGATGCTAGCATGAAGGCCCGTAAAAGGAGGGGGGTTATTAATCAGGGGCTAAACCCTAAACCCTAAATAGTAGTTTCCAGCTTATCTTCCATTATCCCAATATAACCCCAATATAACCCTAATATTACCCCAAAAGGGGGGCTTTAACCCTAATCTCTAAAGGTCTACATTAGGAGCTGCAGTTGAGGTGTCGGTCTTGCGGCTTGGGGTTAGCTGTTGAGCAGCTGCAATGCCTGATCTGGAACATTCTCGAGCCGCAAAGCCCAAACCTGAACCACAGTCATAATAGTCATAGTAGTAATACTAGTAAAAGGATAGAGACTCCTAGAACTCCTCGAAACCCCGAGAGTTTTCCAGGTCCCTAGGGTACCTCAGTTTTGGTATGTTCGCACATGCAATCTCGCCACAGATTAGCTATAAGATCTCCCTTTGCTTGATGTTCTTGACTGAAAAAGAGAAAGGAAGCCCGACTAGCCTGACGTCTGCCACACTTTGGATGGGGTGACCCCACCCTTCCCCGGCCCATGCCCCATGCCCTCCTGTTGATGTTATTTGACATCGCTACCCCGGCCCCTTAAGTGCTGCGGAAACCAAAAAAACCAAAAAAAAACATCCAAGTCAAAGTCACAACCCCGAAAATTCGTGAGAACGACCCAAACTGGTTTCGAATCCAGTTGAAGACAGCTCAACTCTAGGCCGTTTGTCCGAACCCGACACCCTAAGCTACGGGGTCTAGGGTTTAGGATTTACGGTTTAGCCTCCAAACCCAAAACCTGCAGTCCAAAACCAGAACCCTAAACCTTAGCAGAATCGAAATCGACCTTGTGCTGCAGGATTTCTTTCGCCATCTCTGGGTCTGAAGCACTTCGGCTTTAGGGGCCAAAGTGGATGTCTCTACATGTATAGGGCAAGGAAATACACAAGGGTTATATAGGGTAGCATAGGGGTTATACGGTTTTTAGGGTTAGGTAGGGCTATATAGGGCTATGTAGGCTTCTATACTGAAGGGCTATAGGGTTATATAGGGAGTATATAGGTTATAGGGATGCTCAGGAATCACCTTGAATAGGGAATGGACAATGGGTTGGAAACTGGGATTGTACAGGGGGGTTATACGGATAATTACTCAGATTAAAGCCCTCAACCCTAAACCCTAGACCCTACCCAAGTTATGGTTCTAGCTTATTGGGTTTGAAGTTTCCAAACATTAGGCGTTCTAGTTTTGAGTCCCCATATTGCGAAAGGTAGTACTCTGGGAGTATTCAAGATTCCCTAGTGTGGGAACACTCGAATGAGCTTTGCGTGTATTTGGGCGGGGGTGGGATTTCAAGGTTTTTCGGCTTGGTGAAAAGGGGGTTTCCCAAAATTAGGGGCACCTTTTTGGGGGTCCCTATAATAAGGACTATAGTATATTGGGGTCTATATTGGGGTACCTTAATTTTGGGAAACTGCCATAAGGATTGGGTTTGGGATTTGAAGATTTCGGGTTTAGGTTCGGGTTTCTGCTATCCAAAGGTTTGGAAAGAGAAGTTGTGGTGGGGGTTTTAGGGCAGGGTTTAGGGGGATGTAGCTTTGGGGTGTAGGGTTGCGGCTTTCGAATTAAGGGCTTTGTTTTGTGGGTTTGCGGTTTAAGGGAGTTGAGATTTCGGGATAGGGCCTAAACCCTAAACCCTTCTACAGAGATATGATCACTTGTCTCCTTCGGTATTGGCACCTTCTTTGGGGACCCTCGTTTGGGCTAACATGCTTTGTGAGGACTCCTTTGTTGATACCGTTGATTTAGGATTTATGGTTTAGGGCTTTAGGGTTTTTAGGGTTTAGGGTTGAGGGTTTAGGGTGTAGGATGACCTTAGTGTACTACAGTACCATAATTCCCAAGGTCTAGAGTACTTAGGGTCATGCAGGATTGTTAGTATCCACCGCAGCATTCTTGCCCATGTTTAGGATATCCGAATCACGACGATGATTCCCTGACAGGAATCCACCTGAAACCATGTGTTGCAAGGACGACCGAGGAGTTTAGGGTTTAGGGGTTGCACAGTTGCACAGAGTCTTCCTGTCGTTGGAGGGATAGCAGAGTTTCTTGTAGACCCTGTCCTAGTCCTAAGCCCAAAGCCCCCAAACTCTGAACCCGAAAACATAAACCGTTTGATACCCAAAGACTTGAAGCTCAAATAGTCTTCTGGAGTTGAGCTAAGACCCCATTAAAAAGCATGGAAACCCAAGGGGGCCTTGTGTAATTCTATCTGTATTCTAAAGCATTTTTGGTTTCGTAGCGTGCGCACCTTAAGCCCAAGGACCGCCACCCAAACCGAAGCAGCCCTCCCCAATCATACAGGTGCTTAGCTTGAGAGGGAGTGGGGAAGTGTAACTCTCTAAAATCCCGATATGAGCACCAGTGATAGTTTCTCTTTTCATCCCCACACTCCCCTACAGCACCAGAACCCTTCCGGTGGAAGTGTCTTAAAGCATTGGGTTCTTTTGACAGGCGTTCCGATAGAAGATCTTCGTTTGCTCTGGGCTTTACCGCGGCTTCAACAAAAACCTCCGTAGCCTTGAAATGCAACAGTGCAGACCCAGCTCAACCCTAAATCCCAAACCCTGACCTCTCAAGGCTATCTGAACAATTAGTATGGCCTCTGCGGAAAGACGAGCAATAATCAAGAAGTGTAGTGTAGAAGACACCACTCAGGAGGATTCCCCCCCCATAGTCTTTGTGCAATTATCTAGTCGTGCAATGGAATGGGCTTGCCCGTGTACCAAACAGGGACCATGATTTTGAGACAACCTACAAGTTCTGAGTTACAAGCCCGATAAACACCCAGCTTCCATTTCATTTTCCATGTGTTTTTTATACGTTGATCGTCCACTTTTGTGGGAAGAGCCCTCTGAAACGCCTTGATAATCCCGATGAAAGCCCCGCAAATCCTTACATAATCCATAAACCCAAACCCTAAATGTTCTTGAACCCCCTTCTCACAGCCACTCATCGGGAGCCCTTAAGCCGCTGAGGTTCACGGATGTGCCGAATGGCCTCGCCGCCATCACGAAGGCCACACGTTGCTCTAGAACAACGGTTTATAGAGGTTATAAAGGGGCTATATAGGGATAATGGAAAGGAAAATGCAAGCTGTTATTTAGGGTTTACAGTCAGGTGTTAGGGTTTGAGTTTCCGGCTTTGAGGTTCAGGGTTAGAGGTTCAGGGCTTGAGGTTCAGGGTTTGAGGTTCAAGGTTTTGGGTTAGGGCTTGAGGTTTCAGGTTTTTAAAATAGGCGCGCTTAGGTCTGGAGTAGGTGGTGTAGTTCTGTTAGTCACGCCCTCCCCCTATGCCCAAGCGTCGGCTCATAAAGGTTTCTGTATCTTGTACAGTGAGTTTAGGCCTTAAATGTTTTTGCCTTAGTTTTGCGAGGAGATAAAGTTTTGCGCCGCGCCCGGCCCCACAGAGATGCATCCTCTCTTCATTGCCACCAGAATCGGGGTTTCCTTCCATGATTGTCCAGGAAACCCACCCCAAACCCTACACCCTACCCCAAACCGAAGTTACCGGTCGTCACTCGGGAAGGGAGGAGTGGAGACCTTCTCCACGATGCAAGCCCCTTAGAGAGGTGCTTTGCATTTTCTTTTCCGTTTCCTAAACGCTACTCTGGATCAATGTCAGGAATCCTTTGGGGCTATATTGGGGATATACACGGATAATGGAAAATAAATTGAGAACTACTATAAAGGGTTAAGGGTTAGTTAATGTTAGGGATTCTTTATACTGCTGTGGTATGGGATTGCTTATCTTGACGTAAAAGGGATCCTTTTGTCTTGGTACGTAGGGTAATGTGGGCGAAGTACTCCGGTAGCCCTAAACCCTAAACAGAAGTTTCCATTTTTAGCATTTCATTGCCTACAAACAAGCTGCAAATTAGACCTCAACCCTGTATACCTCTATATATCCACAGATTACGGTTAATTGTGTGTCTGCATCTTCGACTTGTACCCTAAGCCCTATATCCCATAGCTAAAGCGTAAGCCCTGAACCTTGAAGTCTCAATGTGTCAAACCCTAAGCCATAAGCCCTGACAAACCCCCAGCTCTAAGCCCCAAACCCCAAACCCTAAACCGTAAACCCTAAATCCTGACCCCTAAGCCCTAAACCCTCGACCTTGAACCCCGAAACCCTAAGCCTTAAACCCTAAACCCCAAATCCTTGGCAGGTGCCAGGTGCGGGCTGGGCGCAGATCGTGGCCTTCGCCGGGTACTACGAGCTCTTCGTGTACAAGTACTCCGGAACCCCAGGCCAAGTTTGGAGATTTAGGGTTTACGGTGCAGGGTTCAGGGTTTAGGGATGTTTAGGGTTTAGGGTTTGGAGTCTAAGGTTCGGGGTTCAGGGTTAGGCTTGTAGTTCAGGTTAAGGGTCTGGGCCTGATGGACATGTGCTCTGGAACCCTACACCCTAAACTTTAAACTTGTTTCTCTTTTTGTAAGGCTGGGTGCGCTTGAATTCTTATTAAGGGGCTATTATGACTCCTACTACCCATTGTGGTAACTGTTAGTTACTGTAAGGGGGAATAACCCAAGATGTCTGTTTGTTTTTTGTTCCGGAAGTTGCATTCCTTTTAGACACACAGGGATCCATCGAGATGATGGGAGGCACGTTGCATCTGGCAGGGCAATGTGCGATCGTCTTAATACAGGGGGCTCCTAGAGCCCCAACGGCTACATACACGCAAGGATTACGAAGGTAATGCAGGGGTCGCTGCTAGAAGCTACCGGTAGCAGTCCACCTTCGAGATGAGGCAGGGACGGTCAAAGGATGGTAGTGCAGACCCCTGTTTTAAAAAACCCCCTCCCCTTATTGGGGATTGTAATAGGGATCCTAATATTAAGGCCCTTATAGGGAGGGGGTTTATTAATCAGGGGTCTACGTTATGCCCCCATTGCTCGCTAACAAAGTCGCCGCTCCAAAGTCGTCAGCCCTCAGCTTCCAAGCAATGCAGGGGCCTAGAAATTTACCGAAATTGTGAGCTTGAAAGTTACCAAAATGATGAGCCCAGTCTCCTTGTATAACAATGACGAAGGGTACCGCAAGTAGACCTCAGAATGATATTGGCAATTATTTAGGTTCCTACAACACACAACCCACATAAACCCCAATAAGCACAGTTTCCGTTTCCTTTTCCAAGTTCTTTTCCATTTGATTCTCCACTATTGCGGTGATACCCCTAAGCCCCATACTATCCTTGTCCCTTTCCTACAGAATCCCTTTGTAAAATCTGATAACTAGGTGGAAGCAGGCTCGCTTGAAGGCAGCATTGCACGAAACCTCTAAACCCTAAAACCCTAAACCCCAAAACCCTACACCCTAAAACCCTAAACCCCAAAACCTAAACCCTAAAACCTAAACCCTAACCCCTAAAACCTGAACCCTAAAACCTAAAACCCCGTGGCTCGAGGCGCCTACGGTTGGAAGCC
Organism: Symbiodinium pilosum; assembly: GCA_905231905.1. Classification (NCBI taxonomy): domain Eukaryota; class Dinophyceae; order Suessiales; family Symbiodiniaceae; genus Symbiodinium; species Symbiodinium pilosum. The sequence goes on from CAJNIZ010002744.1 coordinate 15,904, forward strand.
GATTACCTCTCCGGACCCGGAGGTGCTCAAGAGCATCCCAGCGAGATCAGTGGGGGGGGGGGTAAGAGGGTTTAGGGTTTAGGGGGCTTAGGATTTAAGGTTTAAGGGGGTTTAGGGTTTAGGATGTAGGGTATGGGGTTTAGTGGTTAGGGTTTCAGGTTTTGGAGGTTATATTTCTCCATGTTTTCGGGTGGTAGGTGAAAAGGGAGTGTTGCAGATCTAGAAAGGCGTATGGGTTGCGCGGGTTCGTGGCCCAAGCATTGGCAGCATTCTAAACGGCATTGCAGAGCCGCAGAAGGCGTAGGCAACATCAGGCATGGCGCCAGTATCAGATCATAAGTTGCGTCTTAACTTTAAGACCTTCTAACCCTTAAACCCTAAACCCTACACCCTAAACCCTAAACTCATGTGGTTTGGGCTTTGGATTCCGCCCTTAACCCGGCTTCGGATTTTGGGGTTGGGTGGAGGGACCCTCCAGGCTTGACCAGCTGAGTGGGGCTTAGTAGGGAAGAAGTGCATACGATCCCTACATGAGCTTAAAGGAGGTTAGATAGGGGATTATGTAGGGTCTAGGGTTTAGGGTTCAGGGTCTTTTCTGTTGAGTTTTATCTTTTAGAAGACTCTTTTTGAGGCTAGTAAGGGGATCGTAGGAGTTTAAACTATAGCTCACAGAATCCCTACAGAATATATTCCCTGCTACCCACCAGTAAGTCAGTTGAGGGTGCAGGGTCAGGGTTTGGCGTCCTTCCTCTAAAATCGCGGTGATTAGCCATGAGGGTCGTGGTAGAAGCCCTGGCAGATTTGGGATCAGTGCGAGTGTGGCCCCAGAAGGAGTTCAGAGCTAAGATGGAGTATCAAGTGGAGCGTCAGAATTTCAGAGCTTCAGCAATCCTAAAGTGACGCGTTTTCCCATCGCGTTTAGTATTCTTGTCATATTGCAATGTTATTTTGTGGAATTGATCTGTAGGCTTTGCGGGCTGATCTCAACCATAGAGCCTGCACAACGAGACGCCTCTAAAGCTACATATCGGTCAGCTCTGCCCATGACGCCTTTAATCCCAAGCCCAAAGCAACAAACCGAACTTCATGTTCTAAACCCACAAACTGTGTAGGAGTTTGACTGTTGAGGATTTCGGTGGTTCAGGGTGTCGCCCCAGACCCAACGCAAGTTGGAAACATGGATGTACTTGTTTACGTACCTCCTAGACTGAGGATTGATTTTCTGCGTCCCGATGGGAATTCGTGAAACGTACTATGCAGGTATTTCAAGATGTACCGTGAAGAATCACTCTTGGCTTCTCTGGGTTAATGTAGACGCATGATTAATAACCCCCCTCCTTTTAAGGGGATCCCAGCTTTAACCCGCGTTTGGGTTACAGACCATCAGCCCTAAATTCAAGAAACCGCCCAGCTTCAGACAGACCACCCTAGATCCTCCCATGCTCTCAACCTCAAACCCAAATCCCCAAGCCCTAAATCCCTAACCCTAAGCCCCGAAACCCCCTAACCCTAAACCGAAATCAGAAAGCCCAGGACCCCAAGGCACCAAAACCCAAAACCCTGAACCCTGAACCCCAAACCCTAAACCCTAAACCCAGAGCCTCGCTGGCCAAGAAAAGCTCAGCGCCGAGATTGCCAATGGACGTCTTGCCATGTGCCTGGGCGCTTTGTGTAAGAAGAGGGTTTAGGGTTTAGTATTACCAATACTTGTTTTAGTAATAGTAAGTAGTTTAAGAAGAGTAATATTAATCGTTGTAATAATTGTAACATAATAAGAGTAATAACGGTAGTTCTAATCGTAGTAATCTCATAGTAGTAAGAATAGTAATACTCATAATGCTGTTAATACTAATAACACAAGGTGTGTCTGTAGGCTTCCCCAATCTGGCCTCAACATGAGGAAGGAGTTAGAGCTTTGGGTTTAGGGTTTAATAGAATTTAGGCTTTAAGACTTAGATATTTTTAGGGTTTCGAGTTTAGGGCTTAGGTTTTAAGGGGCTTTCCCAATCGGGCCCCACCATGATCAGGATTAGGGGTTCAGGGCTTAGGATGTAGGGTTAGGTTTAGGATTCAGGGTTTAGTGTTTAGGGTTTAGGCTTTAAGATTTGGGGTTTAGTTTCGGGTCCGGATTATGCGGAATCAACAGGGAAAGATCATGGAACATAACATGGACATAGGGATTCTAAAGGATTTTGGCTACGTCTAACCCCCCACCCAAAAAAGAGTATATAGGAGAATGACAAAGAAGATGGAATTCAAGGTTTTGATCCTTGTAAAGAATTGGCCATTGGGAAATACACGTCTTTAAAGGGTGCTCCTAACCCAAAGTTCAAATGGGGAACCTACCCCATGACCATGTTTGGTTGTCTAACCCGAACGGGAGCTTACTTTATCGCCATTCTGCAGATAGGTATTTTGAACGACTGCTATATAAATTCGGGATCCCTTTGCAGGGATCTTAGGGGTTGTGTAGGGTTTAGGGCTCAAGGTGTGTAGGGTCTTCTGCTTGGGGGTTCAGGGGCATCAAAACCCAGCTACTATACCTGTACTCACAATCCTACTATGGCCACACTAGGGGACTGAGGGACTGTCATAGTAGATTATAAGTAGCCCGAGCCCCGATCTCGTCATTGTTGGTTATACTTTTTCCTTTTATATCAAAAACGCCAAAAGCGAAGCACTAGTTGTAAGTCTTTCAGTAAGATCACAAAAGGACGTAGCAAGCAAACACATGGGGACTATTGTGAGAATTATGGGCGCCCCTGGGATGGTAGCACCCTGGTGTTGAGGATCCAAAAGGGGATAGTGCTTTTCGAAGCTATGATGGACTGAAACGAAAGCCTAAAAGTCCTAAAGCTTACCTGTGTAAGCTCCTGAATCCCAAAGAGCAACTCACCCCTCAACCCTCAGAGTCCTGAACTGCCCAAGTTCAAAACCCTCAGCCCTGAACCCTGGGTCCCAAACCCCAAGTCGTATCAGAGTCCCAGGATGGCTATCATTGGCATGTTCTTCCAAGATGGACTCACCGGTGACCCTGCAAGCACTTTGAGGTCTAGAACAACTCTTGGCCGTGCTTTTCATGAGGTTCTGCAAGGTTTCTGGGTTTTTTGGGTTAAAATAACCGGGGTCGGCGCCCCTGCAAACTCCTTTGCATACTCCCATTTTTATGATTACGATGACGGCTATTACTATCATTGCTATAATTCGTACTATTATGACTACTGTTAGTCTGCAATCTTAGACCTCCGAAGTCCTGATCCCATGGCTGCAGACCTCCTAAACCCTAAACCCTAAACCGTCATGGCCTGGCTCTCCAACGTCCGAACCTTTGCGATGCTCTTCGCTTGAAATCTTACAGGCCCCTACATTTAGGGTTTAGGGTTTAGGGTTTAGAGCTATGGTCTAACCTCCTTGAAGAGGGGTTATACATGGAATTACATAGGGGTTATTAAGGGTTTAGGGTGTAGGGTCTAAGCCCCTTTAAAGGGGTTATATAGGGGATTATTAAGCGGGATACTGGAATTCAGACTAGCTGATAGCTCACATAGCTGTGTAGGTTCCCAGTACTTGAGGTTCCGCGTTCAAACTTTAAAAGGAAATCCTCCTGTCAACAAAGGCTCCGCCTGGGGTGACTGGGCACTGTACACGGACTCCCCGCTGCGTGCCTTCGAGGACCAGACCGGCGTCGCGCATCTGCAGAGCAGAGGGTCGGGATCGAGAATTCAGGTCTCAGGACAATTATTATTTCTGGGGGTTGCAGAAGTTAGGGGTACCTTGTAAGGGTCCCTAGAGTGAGGATTCTAGTATATGGTCGGGTCCTCCTATCTATGGAGACTGGGCGCGAGGTTTCATGGCCTGCCTGTAGATTCTATGCTTATAGTCCCCCTCTGGTAGATAGAATATGGCTCTGGTATATTATAATAAGATCCCCATATACCCCATATTCTATCTACTTGCGGGGGACTATACGTCAGAGGAGTTAGAGGTATTTTTCAGCCGGCAGATCTACCTGCTCCCTACGGTGGATAGTAAAAATCCTGCCTACGGTGGATAGTAAAAATCCTGCATGACCTTAAGTAGCCCAAACCTGGATGGTAGTATAATATACTAAGGTCATGCAGGATTTTAGTATCGGCAGTATCACTTCCTAATCCTGGACCAAAGCGAGGCTTCCGCAAAAGAAGACAAGGCAAAAAGAGGCCTCTCCAAACTCGCGAGTCGCGACTTTTCGAAGGAGTGTCTCACTTCTCAGTTTGAAAGGGGATCATCAACATCCTTCCAAGTCCTAAACTCTACGTAACCCCGAACCCTAAACCTTCAAAATCCAAACCTAAACAAGCCGTACATCCTAAACCTAGGTCCAGCCTCCTGTGGGATTTTGGGACCCCCTTGGTCTCTCAGCGGACGGAAACGTCTTCGTGGCACGGCGAGTTTTTTTTGGGTAGGTTTAGGATTCATGGTTTAGGAGATATTTGAACCGGAAAAGTATGTAGAGCAACATCTTTTGGTTCTTTTTAAAAGATTGGTTTTGGGTCGTGCAGTGGAGGTTTAGGATTTGGGGGTTCAAGGTTTCAAGTCGCAGTTAGCTAGTTGGCATGGCTCGGCTTGTGAGGCAGGGTTTCAGGCAGGTCCTAGGGGGTTTGGGGTTTCAGCCCTAAACCCTAAACCTAAACCCTAAACCCTAAACCTCGCAATGTAGGGCTCTTTTCTTTGAGTTTGCCGCTGGCATTCTTATAAGCCAAAGAAGCCAAAAGCTCTCGAGACCTAAATCCTAAACTCTGAGCCCGCAACTAGGGTTTGGGGTTCAGTGTTTTAGGGTTCAGGGTTTAGGGTCTAAGGTTTAGGGTTTAGGGTTTAGGGCTAGATCCTAGGCTCTAAGCCCTAAACCCTGAATCCTAAGCTGAAGCCCTACGCCCCTGCATCCTGCGGCAGAAGCTCACAGCTGGGCAAAGGCCCTGGTGTTTGGGGGTTTGGGGTTTGGGGTAGGCTCTGTGTCCCATGCTTATCAGAAACCCTAAATCCTAAACCCTAAACCCTAAATCCCTAAGCCCTGAATCCTAAACCCTAAGCCCTAAATCCTAAACCCTAAGTCCTAAATCCCAAACCCTAAACCCCAAACCCAGAGTGAGTTCTGAAGCCAAGGACTTCAACCGCCGCCGCGAGGTGGAGCTGAAGCACGGACGTGTCCCTAGGCCTCGAAGAGTAATAGGGAGTCATATGTACTGTAGTCTAAACTCCTTAAAGGGGGGTTCTATAGGGGATTATACAAGGGACCATTATATGGGTTATTAAGGGGGATTCTAGGAGTTTAGACTATGAGTCATATAGTGTTCAGGGTTAATTATGGGGATAATGGAAAAGAAAATGGAAACTACTATTTAGGGTGTAGGGTTTAGGGATTCGGGTTTAGGGTTTAGGGTTCAGGCTCATGGGGACGTAGTAACTGGGTTTGTAATGGGGATGACTGGGGTCATTATATGGCCTATAAGGGTTATAAGTATACTTACTAAGTCCCCCTGACCCCCCAAGTAGCCGCAGTAAAATTGAAGGTACTGTGGATGGAGGAAATCTTGCACCACTTAATATACCCTATACCTCAATAACTGCAGATTTTTGGGGATCCGAAGTGGTGCAAGATTTCCGCCATCCACTGCAGGATCCTGAAACCACATCGAGTACCCAGTGAAATGCTTGCAGCGTCTTTCTGGGAACCTGGCCTCCTCCGAAGCCTCAGGACTCAAGCCCTACAGCTTTAAAACCCGAGCCAAACCTTAGGCCAAATGAGCTGTAGTAAAGGGGGTTATATAGGGGATTATACAGGGTTTAGGTTTTAGCGTCTAAGCTCCTTAAAGGGGGTTTATATAGGGCAGTACTCTAGGAAATCTTGGAGGGGTTCTTAAGGAGGATAGTAGGCGTTTAGACGATAGCTCATATCAGGCCTGACCTAAGGTTACTTTCCCCTTAATAACCCTTATAGTACATCCCCTATACAATCCCCTATGTAACCCCCTTAAGGAGTTTAGAGCATAGATCAAATGAGGTTTGCATGTTCGCCACCATTGGCTACATCCTGCCGGAGTACTGGAGGCGCCACGCCGCGCAGCTCTAAACCCTAAACCCTAAGCCCTAAAACCTGAACCCTAAACCCTGAACGCCGAACTCTGAACTCTAAACCCTGAACCATAAACCCTAAACTCTGCACCCTAAACTCTGAAACCTAAACCCTAAAGTGTGGATCCCATGCCTTGCCCCCAACATCTGGCCCGACTACTCTAAATGCTAGGAGCAATGGTCTACAGCAGCCTCCAAAAAATTGATTTCTAAGCTGTGGTTATGATATTCTTAATAACAACAAAAAAATATTAATTTTAGTAGGGTTCTGAGGCTGGTTTAGTGGTAATTTACTTCAGTAAGTGTGAGGCTGCTTGTGAAGAGAATCTTGGCTTAAGGTTCAGGGTTAGTTCTACGTCGGGCTTTAGGTAGGATTACTACATATGTAACCCGGATGATGGTACTCCTATAGTCCCCCTCAAGTAGATAGAACATGGGGTATATGGGGATCTCATTACACTGTACCCAAAGCCATATTCATACATAAGGGGTATTCCTAACCCAACTTAAAAGTAGCGATGGACGCTCCCCCGCCCGTGATGTCTGGGATTCAGGGCTTAGGGGCGGCAACCTCAACCGTCAAACCCACCACATGTCCCCTGTAGTAAGGGGTAAGAATTGGGCTTAGGGCTTAGGGTTGAGGGTTTAAGGTTTAGGGTTTAGGATTGGGCCTGCCCTTGAAATCGAGCATCTTCCTTCTTGAAGGGTGGACCCCAATAGTAGGCTCATCATCATTAGGGCGCCGCAAAGTTGAAGCTCATCCTCACCAGCTGCATGGTCCTAACTAAACTTTGAACCTTTAAGCCGAGCCTGGTAAGCCCATTGCTACCAAAACCCAACCTTGGGTTTAGAAGCCTGAACAGCCAGGAAGATCATTCTCAGTCTTTAGGCTGCCCTACGCTAAACCTTAAACCCCAACGCTTACCTAACCCTGAAACCTAAACCCCAACCCCTCAACCCTAGACCCCCAAACCCTAAGCCCTAAACACCAAACCCTACAAGATCCCAAGCCCCCCCAACCCCAAAGCCTGGAAGGCTGCAGGGATACCAAATCCCAAATCCTACAAAGCCTTGACAGTTCCCTGGATACTCCCCCAACACCAAAAAAGTTTGCCGGTTCCCTAGATACTGAACCCCAGATCCTACAATATACCATGCCCCGCCCAACCCCAAAACTGCTAAACCCCAAAGCCTACAATATCCTAAGCCCCCAACCCCAAAACCTTGGCGGTATGTTAAACACCAAATCCTACAAGATCCCAACCCCCCACCCCCAAAATGGTTTGAAGGTTCCCTGGATACCTGTCCAAGTACCTGGACATCAAGTTCGCTGACGTCCCCAACGGCCTGGCTGCCTTGTCCAAGGCCAGGCTAGTCGAGAGGCATAGGTGGGAGTAATGGGGAGTTTAGGGGTAAGGGTTTAGGGTTTAGGGGTTTAGGGTCTAGATTTAGGGGTTTAGGGTTTACGGTGCCTAGGGTATGCAGCAGAGGCCTTGATGAGGATGTGGCAGTTCCCCCAAAAAGGCCCGACGTCCCCAAGAACATAACCCTCAGCGCTCAACCCTAAAGCCCAAACGTTGAACCCCTCAACCAAAAACCTCCAAACCCCAGCAGGTGCCTGCCTTCGGCTGGCTCCAGATCGTCGGATTTGCCGGCATCATTGAGGTGCAGGCCACGGGGTCCTGGTCGGGTCTAAGAAAGATATGAGGGTTTCCCAAAATTAAGGGTCCCTTCTTGGGGTCCGCGTAATAAGGTTCATAGTATTTTGTGGTTTGTATTGGGGTCCCCCTATTCTGGGAAACTACCAGAAAATAGTTTCAGGTCATGAATAGCCCACTGACATCGTCCACTACTTGTTTACAGGGTGTTTAGGTTGGGTCCCAGTTTGGGTTAGCAGGGCGCTGTATGGACCCCATAGTTCCAACTTTAGATGTAGGGTGCAGGAGCATGGGGCTTGTCATTGTGGTCAAGGATTTCGGATATGGATTTCAGGCTTGCGCTCAAATTCTTCCTGTTCAATCCTTGGTAGCCAGCAATCCCACATACCATGGATTCCCAAAGGTAACTCGCTTTTTTGAAGCTCCCAGCTGTTTTGACAAAGGCCCTCAGATTTCCCAAGGTTCAGATTTTGCCTACTGCGGGTTTTAGGGTTTGAGTCTGGTTGAGGTATCGGTGGCGCGAGAGTTGCCGGATAGGTCTTCAAAATTGCAAGCTGAGTGTCAATTGGGGTAAGGGCTAGGCCTCAGGGTTTAGGGCTAATTATGTTTAGGTTGGCTAATGCCCCCACCCAGTAACAGTTGAATAATAGATATATCCTGAGCATCTACTAGCATCCCCAATATAGACTGTTAGTTTGTGGGGGGAAACCCAACCCTAAACCCTAAACCCTAAACCCAAAAATTAAGGCTTCAACAACAGTCATGGGTTTTCTTGTGGAGGGCTCAATGCCGTTCAGGGCTGTCGGCTGATGTGAACTTTGTTGTCGGATGTGGTGATAACTTGCAGCCGGGGAACACCCTACACCCCACACACACACACACGAGTTCTGGAAATCGGGTTCCCCACATATATGCTCTGAGGACCGACAGAAAACGCCACCAAATCTTGAGACTCTCTATTCCGATTTCTCCGAATAGAAGCATTTCCAGCAAAGGTGCCCCCTTAACATGCTCCCAAATGCTTTAGTTCTAGAAAAAGGACCTTCCAAAAGGGACCCTTTCACAACTTGCAAAGGGACTTCATACCTTTGAGAACTCTCCCATCCGCTGTGGCCAAGGTCTACAACGAGCAGGTCAGCGGTGAGCCCGGCAACTACGGCGCTGGCTTTTTGGGTCTGAGGCCAGGGCCTTAAAGGGATAATGGAAAAGAACATAGAATCTACTATATGTAGGGGTTATATAGGGGTTGTATAGGGAACGGCTATGTTATAGGGTTTTTAGGGCTGTAAAGGGTTTTGGGGATGGTGGGGTCTTCGAAGTTTGGGCTCACCGTCTGCGGATGTATGCTTACTTGGGATAAGGGGTGCTAATTTTGCCTTGGGACCAACACTTTTATTGTTTTCCAGCGTCATGCAGGGCCAGGCAGTAGGGCGGGAATTAGGAGTATGAGCATGGCACCCCACATCCGAGATCACATGGATCCCTCAGTATAGGTTGCTCTTGGAAAGTTTGATCCCATAATCCTGGGTAGCCCTTCAAGTTCCTAACGCCCTCTTCTGGGTGTATGTCTGGGACCTCAATTTTCCGTAGATCGGTAGCCCTGATTTATGTGATATTTCTGTTGAAATATCATCATAATTCAGGGCGCA
>CAJNIZ010002745.1:0-25318 GCA_905231905.1 Symbiodinium pilosum
GGAGCAGTGCAAGCCCACAGAACTGGAATGTCCTCGCGAAAAGACGGGCCCGATGCACTACTCGCACGTTCCCGCTACTTCTCTGTAGTCCTTAAATTGTTGCTACATTATTTTCATCGCGTTTTAATTGGATATGCGCTGAATTGAACGCCAAACGTAACTTTCATTCGCATATTTTCCGTCCATGCTGTTTGGGGTCTTCGTCGACATGAATTCCAGCCTGGCAAAGCATTTGCTCTGAGTGAGTCCAGGTCCAGGTTTCCCTTGCGTAACGTCATGCCAAGGTTAACGGCTCGATTTTGTCGCGAAATCCCAAACATGCGGTTCATGTGAAGCCACGGTTTTTCAGCTTCAGGATTCCGAAGGATATTTATTTGGCAGTTTCAAACATCACCCGCAAGCTGTTGAGTAGTTACTGGTCCAGGTTGAGGAGTGGGAACGTGGGTGGGCACATGGCGGTAGAGCCGCAGACAACTCTCCGTCGCCCCCTGCCCGTCGCAGCAGCCAGCGCAACCGCCCCCGCCCGCACACCCCGGCGCTGTAACTCCCCCACACCGCCTGCCTCGCAGCTGCCCGGCACCTCAATGGCGCAGACACCGCGGTCGACATGGGGGGCAAGCAAGCACGCGGGCCGCCGGCAGTAAGGCCGGAAGGGCGAGTCAGGCTGCAAAGGCCCCCAAACGGGGAAGTGGTTTGCTGCTGATCTGCTGGTGCACAAGCCGGGCCAAAATGGGATTGACTTTGTGGCGGCGCTTGCCGGGGCGATGTGGAGGTGGATGCCTCAGACTGGTTTCCGCCGCGAGTTGCGCAGCTCGCCTTTCCTCTCAAAGCGCAGCTGTTGATTTGTGCATTTGTCAGCCAGAAGCTAGAACAAGCGTAAGTTCAGTGACCATGTTTCAAGCAGTCCAGCTTGGGTCCACAAAATGCCAAGCAATGCTTGAGGGCTTGCGCCCTTGGCCCGGGAACCTACAGCCGTGCTAGCGTCTACATATGGCTACACGACGATGGCCACGACATGCGGCTTACAAGAAAGCGTTATGGCTCCACGCGCTTACGTGTTTCACTCGAAGCTCGTGCGAGGAACGCTGCTGGCGAAGAACCCCGTAGCATTGCCCACCTCCAGACGCCCGCCCCAACCCGGCTTGGACTACTGCATGGACGATGCGTCGTACTGAGCAAGGGCTACTTGTGTTTTGTGCGCCCCTGGGCGCGAGGCCGTCATCCATCAGTCGCTGGACCGCAAACACGGAAGGCAAGACAACTTGGTAAGCTGATTGCCGATCGTCAGTGATTGCAATGCGCACGGCGCATGGTTTCCCCTGCTGTCTTGCGCTGCCCAGCGGATCAACTACTTCTTGCGCATGCTTGTGCCCGGGGCAATGGAAACTGTTGCGCAGACATGATGAGGGCGTGCTAGTTGGCGCCCTCATGCGCCGCCAACGCGCTTGCTTTATGGCATGGTTCGCAGCAGGCGGTTGATGCCATTTCGTCAAGAGCAATAACAAGAAGCATCAGTAAACACAAGCATGGAGCGGATGTGGCTTAAGCAACCGCAACACATGGAGTAACGTAGCGGTGGGAAAAACCCTGAGGATTCCTGAAAACAGAACAGCCGTACATACAAACATTCGAGAGAAACAACTCTAGTGGTTGTGAAAACCGCTTGCAACTTCCAGACTCATTCCCGTCTACGGCTCCCTTCAATGTAGCACGACAAAAAGATTTTACCATACCTAGCATGATCCCTTTTGGTCACCACTGTGCCGTTCGCAGATTGTGCTTACGCAAGGGCCCGACATGCAACCCGGCAAAGCCTTGGACGGGGTTGCCAGATGCAAGCGGCATGGGACTTGCTCCTAACTTGTCTGTGCCCGGGACTGCTGCTCGATGGTCGTTTCATGATGTCCGAGAGTGCGGATTAAGCATGTGTATCATATCACTTTACAAATGCCAGCCCTGTGAAAAATCGCATTGGGGCTTGTGGAGTATATAGTTTGTGCAAGCATGATCATGTTTTATGTGTTTTTTTGTTTTCACGGTGCCGGAGTTGACTTTGAGAAATTTGAGGAAATTGGAAGGATTGTTTGTTCAAGCAGCGCGGGAATGAAAAAGTTGTTGCACGGGGTTGGAAACGTAGGCTTGGTTAGATTTCGTGCTCACGTGGGGAGCATCTTCGCAGCATAGCCTGCAACCGCGCTCTCTCTCTTGGAAGGTGGTAGTATTTTGGATGGAGTGAGCTTGTTGTTGGAGTGCTATTGGAGATCGATTTTTTGGAGCGAGTTTCCAACCCCAATGGGAAGGAAAAACTTATCAATCAGTCATGCCTCAGGCCCACTTCAAATTGATGGAAGTATTCGCATGTTGTTTCATATGCCAACTGCTCACCCGAAAAATGGGAACTGCGTTTTTTTTTTAAGTACGCAGGGTGCGCGTGCTTGTAAAAGGTGGCTACGAGTAGGACACATGTTGTGATGGATGCATGATTTTGCGACAATGTTTTCTCAATTTATGCTGGATGCCCTGCAGTATGCAAGGCACCTATCTAGAGGCAAGTGACATCGGGCATGCTGTCACAGCTTCGCTGCTTAAATTTACTTTGATTGCATGTGCCGCTGTTTGCAGATCAACTTTATGGCCTTCGAGGCCTTTGAAGATTCGTCAAGGCTGTGCAGGCTTCGCCGCCTGTACAGCCTGTAGCATTCCGTCTACTTCAAATGAAGCTTTTCGTTTGGCTCGCTTTTTCATGGGTCGCATGGTCCCTGGCTGAGATTCTGAATGTCAGCCTGGCTTTTGAGGTCTTTAATGAAGCTTTGTCAGGCTGATGCCTTTGGCCGTCGCGATGAAGTTTGGGAAGGAGGCTTGAGCAAGGTTCCATAATCTAACGTGTAACACATATTGCAATTGCTTGTGCATCCATTGCCTCAGCTGTTGAGGAGCTGGAGCCCAACATGGTTTTGGAACAGGCGCTTATTGAGCGTTCGGCTCGCGGGTCAGGAAATTTTTCGAGGGAGGAAGAACTTGATGCGGTCGTGTCTGCCAAAGCCTTGAAAGCTGTGGGTGACGTATTTTCTGATGCCGGCAATGCCATTGCCGGTGGGGTTGAGACTGCTGGCAATGCAATTGCAACAGCTGCCAATCGAGCTGCGAATACCCTTCAGCAAGCAGGCATGGCCATTGGCAGCGCTGTCGCCAATGCAGCCGTTGTGGTTGGCAATCACGTTGTCAAAGCAGCAGAAACCCACATTGCAGCCTTGCCGGCAGCCATCCAAAATGCAGCCAACGACATTGGGAACGCGGTGGTGCAGGTCGGAAATGTCATTTCCGATGTGGGAGAGATTGCTGCAGATGCGACACTTGACTTGGGAGGGGATGTCTTGGAGAGGGCCCAGAGGTCTCTCCAAGAAGGTGTGAAGTTGGCAGAGAAAGTCGGAAAGTTCATTGCTGAGAAAGCGCAGGCCTTGGGAGAAGCGGCAGTTGGCAAACTGGGGCCGTTGGTTGCGGGTTTGGCTGAAGCTGCTTGGAACCAGATCAAAGGCTTCCTCAGCTGTTTCTCAGAGTCCCTGACCTTGTGCCACATCCTCCTTGGAGGCGTGTGCGATTGCAACAGCGGGTCGCACTTCACTCCAAGCGCAAGTGGGTTCTCGATGAGGTGTGTCTTTGATTCGTCCTCCGACTTTGCCTCGGGCTTCGGGATCCGGTCGGTACCTGCGCAGTCGTTTGGTGGCAAAAACCCTGCTACTGGTCGGGTGATTCTGCCGGGTGATGAATATGTGCAGGCTTATAAGATGGCGGGTCAAATCATGAGATCCCGGGAGGCCTTGAAGTCGAAGAAGGCCAAAGCACCCACAGGTTCTTGCGAGACTGGCTTGGATTTGGCCTTTGAAGGTGCCACGCAGTTTGCCCCAGACCTTTCTGTCAGCATGAACTTCAACGGTGACACTACGATCAGCATTAAGGGCCTGATCCGTGCTTCCATCGATGCGTTGGTCTCCGCTCAGGGCTCTTGCGCCTTCCATGCCGAGAGGGGCATTCCGAGGCTGCCCAAAAGCAAGGCCACACACTGTGCATGACCGTCAAGCTGACAAAACCCTTGAACTGAACTGAACTGCAGGTCATTTGCGGCGCGTACTTTTGCCTTGCAATCATGCTTCAAGGCGCGGTGCTGGAAGGATGCTGGCTTGGGAAATGATGTTGCTTTGACCGCTTTCTTGTTGCAGACGCCTGGCCGTCTGTCTTATGTACGTCCAGAGAGAAATAGGTCGAAACAACGATCAAGATCCAGACTCAGACTCAAACAAAGCTTGCTGCAGTCCCAGGAGGAGCTTTGCCACATTTGCTCTCCAGCTCATGCAACAAATTTGCCCTCAACATCAATCAAACCGTTTCTGTCACGGAACTCAGGCCGGTTCTGCATCATGCTCCGATGCCTAGGCACTCGTTTGCTCCCACTTCGTTCCAGGATGTTCCAGACAACAAGCTCCCTCTTGCAGCACCTACCTCCTGCAGCACACTGCAGTACCTTTCAGCATCTATGCGGCAAAGGGGCGTGCAGCCACAATAGCCACATCGTGTCCTCGATTGGTGACTTTTGCGTGCAGAGTGTACTGCATCAGAAGGTCCCGAATCCAAGAATTTTAGTTTTCACAGTTTCTGCTGCGGGGAGGCTCCAAGCAATGTCGCTTGCAACACTCCTGGTCGAGCATAAAGCCCAAAGGCTGTTTTTCTTTGATGAGGTTGCAGAAACACATTCTGACCCCATGGCCCGTGTTGTGGGTGACTTCCCTTTCATAAGTCTCAACATGATTGCTCTTAACTTTCACCCTGCAGCAACGGCAGTCTTCCTGGTGCTAGCAGTCATTACTCGTCTGGAATTGCTGACTGCAGCAATTGAGCATCGAGTTTTTCTCAGGTCGTTCAAATCTTCCCCCTCCCCTGTGCGGTGTGGGCCGTTTTCTCTCGCAGCCTGTGGCGTGGGTGGTGGGAGACATGCAGGACACCCACCATCCCTTTGACCGTTCGCACTTCTGGCATCTGCGCCATCAAAAGCATGGACTGTTATGAGAATGATGCCCAAGCCACCCACCATTCCTGGACTGTTGGCACTGTTGAGATCCGCGACATCCAAAACAAAAACAATTACGAGAACAGCACTTCCAAGGCCTAAAAATCACAGCAAATATGAATATGACGATCGTGCTCTGGACACCCACCATCCCTGTGACATTTGGACTTTTGGGAAGTTTGGGCTTTGCGGCCAGCAGACCCTCGGGGTGGGGGCACAACAGGCCCAGGAAGCGGGATCACATTCTTTTAAAGGTGCTTTTCACAGCTGAGCATTTCTTGCTGGAAGAGGTGCGTGGAAGATTTTGGGTCTAGCAGTCATGACGATTTCTGAAATTTACCCGCAATTTTTGGAGGTTGCCATGTTTTCCAGTGCCATAATTAGTGGGTATAGCATACTGTTTCATCCAAACGTGATGTCCGTTGCTGAATGGGCATGTTGTGGCTTGGTCTCGCGTCTTTGTTTTGTTGAAGGTTTTCATTAATAATTCCACTTCAGGGGTCGTCTGTTGAGTAGGAGCAGGGCGCCTCAAATGGCCATACTTGCAAAGACTCCAACAGCAAGAGGTGGAAGTACATTACACGGGAGATGAGAGGGAGCTAAACGGAGACAGACAAGGCCTCCAGAAACCCGGCAGCAGCTTCGCGCTTCCGGCTAGTAGGAATTCTTTCTTGATGAAATCACAAGCACCTGTCAGGGAAATCGACTCAGAAGACAAGATGCAAGCATGAGAGCTGCGGCGAGTTTCATCGGTCCATCTCAGCCTGACAGTTTCAGTGTTTCTGAATCGCATCGTTCAATCTAATCTGCCCTGAAGCTGGTTCCCGACACGTTTGCACATGACATGTTTTATTTGGAGACGTCATCTCCTGATGTAGTCGCGACGTTTTCTGACATCCCATGCAGGGTCCTCATTCCGATGGGTTGGGCCGGGACAAGACGACCCGACCGGCACAATCGTCGTTGGCAAAATATGAAGTGACGCCCTCGATTGCTGGCAGTCATGGATAGGCAGACTTGAGGTTTCTCTCGCTTTAGACTCTTTCAGGTGCCCTGAGCCCTGTACCCCTTGCCCTTGCCCTTCAACCTTCGAAACTCCCTTGCCAGCGAAACCCCCTGCAGCCTGAATTCTGCGTACCTGAAACTTTATCTCTGCCTTTACCATGACGCTTTGACTTGCAGTCAGCCGCTGTTATATTTACCTTTGCACTGCTCCCCTGGTTTTTTAGCCCTTGCCCTGTACTCCTGACTCCTTCCTTTCCCTTTTTCTTCAATTGTCCTTGGCCTTGACCCCTCACCTTTGCCCAACCTGGTTCTTGCACTGCCGAGCAGCCCGCAGTTTTGAGCCCCCACTCATAATTCATAATTAACTACAAAAAAATCAGCAGCTTCAAGAGTCTTGTGCCTCACGTGCATTCTTGAATTCTTGACTCTGATTGGGTCTTGGCCCCGTCCTCCACGGCAACGTTCTGTGCTTGGCTAGCTCACGGCTTAGCATGGGAGCTCTCTTTTGTTGTTTTGGCTTCCACCCGGTAGATCAATTGGAGCGCAAAATGAGGCATGCGAAAGTGTTGGTTCAGTGTGCCCGGCTTCTCTTGTGGCTCCCCAAGCAACTCGACTGAAACATGCAAGAGGTTCGGGTAATTAAAGTCCCCATGCCATCCGGACGGATGTTCGTGAAAGGTGCATCAGACATGTGAAGCTGTGAATTGGAGACTTCAACCCCGAAACTTTGCTTTGAAGCTCTCTCTCCAACTGCCGGAGTGCTGACAGCGGACCGCAATGTCTGGGGTAGACAAGCCCGGGAGCTTCCACACGTGCTTTCCCTTCAGGCAGAAACTTCTCTTCTGAATATTGGGGGTGAACAGGCAATCTTGACTGAGTAGAATTCTTTTGTTGCAGGCTTTGACAATTGTCATCTCGCTGCACTCCATTTTTCTTCCTATGAACCTTCATGAAAAGGAACGCAAGAAATCGTAGGTAGTATTCCTTCAGGGAGAATTTCCTTTGTTTGTACCATGTCAAAGAGAGTTGGACAGGCGCCTTGTGCGCGGGCCTACGGACACTGGGGATGTCAGATTTCAACTTCCTCAATCATCTGGAAACTTGCTTGGCAAACTTTTCTGATAGGAACAGTTGTGTGAGGAAAGACGGTTGCCACGATCAATATTGCAACACAGAACGTGACGTACTTTTGTAGCTCAATCTTCTGCCTCATGCTTCCAGTTGTGGCCATGATCGACATCAAGGGCGTGCTGACGGGCACGCTCGAAGTCTCGGCGGATGTGGACTTTGAGATTGAGGGCACCGTCACTGTTAACCCACAGGGTAAGGCGACTGCAAACTTCAAAAATCCCTCCATCAAGCACCAGGCCAGGTTGCTCACATTTGGATTGCAAGCTGCTTTTTCTTTGGTGTGCATGGCATTTCAACGCATGCGTTGATAGGACGGTTTTGCACTTGGAGCAAGCGCATCATCCTCGGTGCGTGTGGGGATGGGCCCAGTGCTCACAGTCTGGCCGGTGCCGGGGATCCCCATCAATTTCAATGCGATGATCAACGCCGAAGCCAAGGCCATGGGCACCCTGAGCTTCCGAAGCGGCATGTTCTTAGTACAAGAAGACAGCCACAAAGCTGACTCCGACATGAACTTGAGCATGAACTTGAGCTCTGAAAGATCCAATGAGATCGGGATGTGCGGCGCGGCCGACGCTCGGTAATTCTGGTGAAGGGTTAACTGCCTCTACTTTAGGCCGCGTAAATCTGATCCGCAGTGACCCTGCCCAAGGCCTTGAGCACTTTCGCCGACGTGGACATCACAAGCTTTGCGCTTCCACCCTCGTTCCGGTTTGCAATGTCGACCGCCTTCATCATGGAGCAAATCTCTGCTGCGATCATAGCAGGTGCCACAGCCATGACAAGGCTGATCACAGGTGCTATGGCCTGTGTTCCTGGGGGGAATGCCGTGGAGAACGCAATCATGTCGGCGGCCCACGAAGCGGCATCTACAATCACAGCCCTTATCCCAGACTTGAACCTCGACTTCTCAGTGAAGTCCATCCAGCTAATGGCCCCCGAGAAGCTTTGGTGCAAAGAGGTCTTCAAGACTCCTGGCTTTGATGCCGTGGCCTCAGTCTTTGCATACACTGGTCCCTTACCCTGATCTTTAAGCAACAGAACTTCCCCTGAAGCCTAATCACCAATCCCTAAAGTAGTTTAAATTTTCTTTTCCATTATCTTTTTATAGTTTTTACATAATCGCTATATAACCCTATATTTTACTCCAATCTACCATACAGGGACCAATGCCAGACCAGGCTGCCCCCTGCGCGGCGGAGATCGGCTGCAAGTTTGCTGGGAGGACCTTGCCGCGTGGCCAGCTGCAAGGGATTCAGGTTGAGCTATAGTTTGAACTTCTTGTAACATCCTGTATTTAGGGTTTAGTGTTCAGGACATTTTTAAAGAGGAGTATACAGGCGAGTGTCATGGGGGTTATGAAGGGGGGTGCTAGCGAATGTGAGCTATAGTCTAAACTCCTTGAAGGGGGTTACATAGGGAATTATACAACCCCCTTTTTTAGGGTTTAGGGATGTTTAGGGTTTTGTGTTTAGGGGATTATAGAGGAGGTCATTAAGGGGCATTCTGGCTCACTTGCTGATGTGAGGAGTTGTGCTTCTTCCCAAGTCGTCCGCTGTCTCAGAACCCAAGCAGAGAATGAAACAACCCCATACACTCGTCATGTCAGGTTAGGTTGAACATTTGAGCTAGTTTGGGAGGACCCCCCACCCTGTAATAGTGGTACAAAAGGAATATAAGAGGACCCTAATCCAATCCTTATTACCCCTTAATCATCACTATTACTGGGTTGGGGGGTCCACCTAAGAGCTCGTGTAGTCCGTAACAAGGAACCCATGCCCAGCCGTGGCCCAGGTGGCGTCGAGGCACCGCCTCCGGAGCAGGCAAAAGTTGAAGGAAAATGAGCTATGGTCTAAATTCCTTAAAGGGGGGGTTTTATAGGGGTTTACATAGGGAACTACTATAAGGGGTTATGAAGGGGGATACTAGGAGTTTAGACTATAGCTCAAATGGCTCAATTGGCACACTCCCACTGGAGGGTTCAGGGTTTAGGGGTTTGGGTGGCAATTCAAGCTTGTTTTCTGTTTTAATATGAGGAGACTAGCAGGAATCATTTGGCTAGTTCCCAAAATTAGGGTCCGATTTTGGCACCCTTGGATATCAGGTGCCGTAATATTATCCATAACCAAGCAGGGCCCACAATTTTGAGAATAACCCAATTTGTTTGTCGGCCACCAGCAAACCGACCGACTGGCGTTTGCAAATAGGTTGCTATTAAGGAACTTACTTTAAGTTACCATATTGGGGAAACCCTACTATTTACTCTCTCTCTATATTTATATAGGAATGTCGCCAGTTGTCAGGCTTAGCACCGGGGGGAGTGCGAATGGAGCTCGCCTTGCACGAGCCTCTCCAGCCCATAACCCCTATATTATACCCTACTATAGTAGTTTCCATGTTCTTTTCCATAAGCCCTATACAACCCCTACATTATACCCTATTATAGTGTAGTAGCTTCCATTTCCTTTTTCCATTATCCCTATATAACCCCTACCTCCCTGAGGTGAGTCACCATGTGCAAGCGACTGGGGCGTCCGGGTCGTGCCACGACATTCCAATGGGCGATCGGTTCATTCAGCTTGGCAATTTCCGCTTAGCCGACATCGACGGCAACCACTTCTCGATCTCGCACAAGGACTTGCAGAAACACATCCCAAGATATCCCAAGTTTGGTAAAAAGAATCATGCCCCCAAAGTGGGTGTCTTGCGTGTTGCTGGTCAATGCTGAAACGGCATTACGGAGCATTACCCCTAGGGTTTGTAATTACGAAAGCTTCCTGTGGAGAAGTTTTTTGTTTTGAGCCCAGCTATGCTGATCTCTTAGACGGGAGGACCCATGAGGAACCAAAAAAAGTATCAAATTTGGCTGCGTTTTCGGGGCAGTCCCCGCCGGCGGAGGTTTTTCTTGGGGGTGTCCTGGTGGTCCCCGAAACCAGGCAATCAGGAGGGTCGGGTAGGGTCGCTTCCGGGCAGAGAAACTGACGCTTTCTGATGCTGCTGATGCCCGCCGAGGAAAGCCATGCACGGCGTATGGCATATTCTGGCAGAGACTTGTATGTCCAACCGCAGCCGCACTGGTTGGGGTTCGCCTGAAGTGGGTTGCTAGCGGGTCTCCCCACCCTGCTGCCCCTGCGCATGCGCGCGACACCTTCCAAAAAATCTTTGTTTGCCCGCTGCGTGCCTGGCTGAGCGTATAATGGCATTATTGTGAACGTTTCTTGTGCGCTTACGCGGTGCTTGACGGACTCAGCTGATTTCACCTGTATAGCGTGCCCTTGCTACGCAAGACCCTCTGGATGGCGCGGCAGAGAGAGAGAGAGAGAGATGTTGTGCGCCTGCCCAGAGCCTGCTCCTGCCTTCCGCTTCGAAGCCTTCCTACCACCCCCGTAGGGGCAAGGTGCTTAGACCATCTACATGTGCTTGCCTTCCAAGCTTCTGTACAGTGTCACAACATCTTTGGATGTGTAGGATGGACAGACGGCCCAGATCTTCCGGAATGATGGCACTTTGCACCCCGGCCCTCGCACGGACTGGGGCAGCTGGGGCAGGCAGCACGACGTACGGTTCACAAAGAAGAGTATGCGACATGCGACATTTTTCTCTAAAGGCAAGTACATACCGAGGTTATGTTCCTCAGCTATTCTGGTTCTACAGGAAGGTTTTGGTGCTGTTCTTAACGTTCGGATTTCCCTGCCCCGCCTGAAGGTCAATCGGGGCTTCAAAAGGGATCCACTTCGGCTTCCAGTACATCCAGATCGGCAACTTCCGGCTGGGTGCTGTCGACGACACGCACTTCTCACTGTCGTGCCTGTGGCTGCATTGCAAGGCAACGCCAGTCTTAAGTTGCTGGTATTTGCTCCTTCAAGCCATTCCAGCGCTTCAGGCACATTGGTGGCCAGACTGCCCAAATCTACAGGAGTGATGCCATGTTGCATCCTGGGCCACGCACCGACCTTCGGCAGGCTTGTTCTGGCTGATAGGGCATAGACATGCATCTTGAGCAGTATGCCTTCTGCATAGCTATAGCTATTGGTCGGTAGTGTGGGCCCCTACATTTTTCCTGGCTCTCCTTGGACTGTTCTAACTGTAGAGAAGCCCTTGGGATTCTGCAGAGGAAGCTTGGGGCTATCCACGGGCGGGTTTCATGCATTTCGGCGGTGCAGAAGTACATGTATAGATGTATCTGAGGGGTTGAATGATTTGAAGTTACATCTTAATCATGGTACGACACAGGTAGCACGACTGTGGTGGCGAGGTATTGCTGCATGAGTGCCAAGAAGACCTGACATGTTGGGATCGGGGTGGGTAATGAGGAGTGATTACAAGCTTGCGAGCCCGTAGAGGGAGACAGCCGAGGATTGGTCGACCTTCGACCGTCCTGAAGGTGTGCCAGCTGGCATCAGCTTTGGGGACAGGCAAGGCTTCACAAGAATTGAGCAGTAGTCAACTAGGATCGAAATCCATTCGCAGGTTCATCCAGTTCGGCAAGTTCCGAATTGGTGATGCCGATGGCAACAACCTGGCCGTAACCCACACTAATGGGCAGGTGATTCAACTTTATCGCCATGACGGAACGAGGTGCGGGGAGTTCTTCTGGACACTAGCGGCTTTCTTACACGAATCGCAGTCGGGCAGGGGGAGAGGTCAGGGATTGTCGTTGGCAGATTGGGCAGCAAGGGTGGGTCCTTGGGTTACTGAAGTTTCCTGACTTCTGGCTGGCCAGCTTTAACAGAACGTGGCTGGCAACGCTAGCCACCAAGCAACACCAGCTGTTGCACGTGTCATGCGCTAAGAGGCAGACAAGGACTGGAAGACAGGCTGTAGCGGGACCACACAGATCCATCTCGTTTTGCTTCATATTCCCAGACTGTGTTTTTGCTGCTGGTGGCCAGCCGTTCTTTGTGATCCTTAGCCAAGCCAGGTCTCGCAACCTCCTCCAATTCCCTGGGCGCGGGATTGGCGGGGGCCGCATCGCTGGGGCTCGCGGTCGCCCTGGTCGCACGGTTCGCCGGGCAGCGCGCCCGCTACGCCGGATTGTCAGCGCCCAAACACTCGGTCAGAAGGCACGAGAGCTGGAAAAGAAGCCATGCACCATGCTGGATACGTGCATGTCTTTGTTTGGCAGCTTTTGTGCGAGAGGTGAATCGCCGTGGCCCAGCTTCATGGACGTGCAAGGACATTGCAGAGATGGCCTTCGGAGTCACCTTGCAAGAAATCGTGCTGAGGCCTTCTCGTTGCCATTCCTGCAGCAGCTAAGGTGTGCGACCCGGACTTTGGTACCTGGGGAGACCGCTTCATCCAGCTGGGAGAGTGGCGCCTGGCGGCAATGGATGAAACCCATTTTTCGGTGTCTCACAAGAGTGGCCAGACTGCGCAAATCTACCGCAGTGATGGCACGCTGTTTCCTGGGCCACGCACTGACTGGGGGTCCTGGCACAGACCCATCGGATTTCCTCATGGCATTACTTTCGGAGCTGGCTTTATTCAGATCGGCAAGTTCCGGCTTGGGGCGGTGGACGACACGCACCTCTCCATCTCCCACCGCGATGGACAGACCTTGCAAATCTTCCGCTCTGATGCTTGGTCGGGCTTTGCAATCGCCTTGCCATTTTTTGAGCTCCTTTTGGGAGGTGTCCCAGAAGGCTTTCAAAGTCTGAAGAAGTGAGACTGAGGATGCAACTCTCCACCCTGGACCAAGAACTGACTGGGGCCTGTGGCATCTCAGTGCTGGGCCAGCAGCAGGCGTCACGTTTGGCGATAGGTGGGGCTTGAAAATTCAGGTCCACTTTGTGGTCCAGGGCGGGTGCAATTTGACCCGACCTGCGGATTTTGTGCTTTTGAGGGTTGGGGAGGGCAAGGCAGAGTGCATGACTCCCTGCTTTTGTTTTTTCTACTGAAGACCTAAGGGCAAATCCAAAGTCAGTTGCAGGGTCCAGAACGAAGGCCTGTGTTCCAGATAAAGCAGGATTACCAGGATTACCGTAAGTACAGCCCTGGCAGCGAGCAAACAAAGAATGAGTGCCTGGAAGCTAAGTCCGCAACATTGTTGAGTGCCCCAGGTTCCTGCAACTTGGTAAGTTCCGAGTGGGCGATGCTACTGGCGTCCACCTCCTTGTCGCTCAGTTGGAATGCTGGTTTGCAAGCTGGAGTGTCGTGTTGCAAGTCTAGAGTGCTGGTTTGTTTTTGTAGGATGCGCAGATACCAAGGTCACTCACCTCGACGGCGCAACCATTCAGCTTTATCGATCAGATGGCACGCTGCACCCCTGGGTGGGGCCGGAATGGGCTGCCAAGGTCAATGTTCGCTATGCCCAGTTCCACTGTGGAGGCATCCAGACAGTCATGCGCACCTGCACCTTGGCCTCAATTCGTGAGGCATTTTTTTTTCGAACCGTCATGGAGAGATAGCCGAGGTCCTGGAATTACCACAGGGGACAGATTCCTGCAGCTGGGTGACTGGCGTTTTGCCGACATTGATGGGAATCATTTCAGCATCTCGCATCGCGCCGGCCAGACGGCCATGATCTATAGAAACGATGGGGCTCTCCATGGAGGGCCACGGGGAGACTACGGCAGCTGGGGCCGTGAGTCGAAAAGGATCGGCTCGGGCGGGACATCTTTCACTCAGCAATCCAAGTTTCCTGGGATGAAGCACTTTCGGCGGTTTCAGAGGCATGTCATTCCCCACATGAACGCTGTGCAAAGGGTGAAGTTTGGAGATCGTTTCATCCAATTCGGGAGCTTCCGGATGGGTGCGGCTGACGATACTCACTTTTCCATTGACCACAAAGATGGGCAGACTATTCAGGTCTTCCGTGCTGATGGCACCTTGCACCCTGGACCTCGCCCAAACTGGCCCTTGTCATTGTGGAACCGACCCCTGGATGTAGCGCAAGGCATCACATTTGGGGACCGCTTTGTGCAGATTGGCAACTTCAGAGTTGGAGATGTGGATTCTGGACATTTTTCAGTGACGCATGTAGGGGGCCAAACCATTCAGATCTTCCGATCAGATGGCAGGGTCTTCCCAGGCCCTCGCACGGATTGGACTACGTTCGGTCGTGAGTTGTTGGATTGCACAGTGGAGTAATGAATAGATAGTGCAGAGCTTTGAGCGCCAGTCTCAAGCCATTTAGTAAGTTTAGAACATATAAGTCAAACAGTGGTTTCCGCGTGCTCTTGGCCACGAAAAATGAACCTGAGATGACATATCGGCAGGGCAACAAAGACCTTTCATACATGTTTCCGAAATATGTTTTAGAAGTCTAAGTCCAATTAATTAGATCAGATCAGATCTGGGATGCACAACAACCTAGCATGCCGCGCCATTGCCGCGCCCAGTTTGACATGGCTGCACCCAGGACGGCGGCTGGGGAGGGTCCGCAGGAGAAAAAGCTATTCCAAGAAAAACCGCCATTCCAGCCGTTTATCTCCCCCAAATACAAGGCGCTGCCAGGGACCGACCGCAATGGGCTGGACATGGCACGCTTGCGTCGTTCAATCCGAAGGGCGGCCCTGTCGTCACTGCGCTATGTGGTTGTGACTGCCAGGCGTGTATTAAGACGCTAGGATGGCGTTATAATACAATACGCGGTCGGCGGATATGAGCATAATGAAAATCATCATCTAAAGAAAGATGATAAATCGATATTCTCTAAGATATAAGAATTTGAAGATATCTTCGAAGAATAATATATGATTAGCATGAAAGATTAAATAAGATGATAGAGATTTTCAATCCTTGATAAATAGATATATGGTTCTATGATTACTAAATTAGGAATCAAAAAAAATTGGATTGGGGGTCCGGCGTGGTCAGGCGAAGAGCTTAGGATCAGGGGTTTAGGATTAAATCTTTAAGATTTAGGGTTTAGGATTATATCTTTAGGATTTAGAGATTTAAAGGGATTAGGATTTAGGATTGATTCCTAAATTAGACTCTATATCTTAAAATCTTCTCCCGACCACGCCGGATCCCAAAATCAAAAATCTAAATATTCAATTGGATATATGAAAAATCATGAAGTTATAAAAGAATATATTTCAAGATCACGGAAGGACCGCTTGCGGCGATGATTCGGCAGAAATTGAAGATCTGGGGCGGAGATATAATATCTTTCAAAATCTATAAATATTGCGTGGGAGCTTGAAATATTAATAATTCATTAAATTTCATATACGAATTTATATCTTATCTACTCATCGGATTTCTCATTGCAAGATTTTCTCAAATAAAGATTCATTGATGATATAGAAAGCTATTCTAAATATGGGTTTAGAGATGAGAATAAATATCTACTATTTTCAAATTCTCTATCTAAGATAATTATTCAATAAATCTTGAGAAATTATATGATTAATATTGATTATCTTTTAGAAAAATCGCCAAATATTATTAAAATGATATAAATTTTCAAATTATAAAATCAATTTATATACGAATATAAAGATATATCTAATATTAGAGGGGAACTGTTGCTGATAATATTAGAATATCGTCATTAATATTTATTCGTAACGATTAATCGAATTTATAAAAGAAGAATATAATGCGTAAGAATCGAAATTCTATATTTTCATAATTTGATATTTCGAATCTTGAATAAATATCGATATTTTGAAACTGAAGGCTAGCAATCTAGTAGCTGCTCAAGAAATTACGTACTTAGAGATATTAGCATATCTATCAAATCGATAAATATTCCAAGAAATACGTGACCGATCGAGGCTTTGCTAAATTTGACGATTTTTTTTTCTAAATATTCGAATATGAATTATTTCTATTTCTCAACGAATAATCTTCTACGGATATATGAAATTCTGGCTTTAATCCGAAATCCGAATGATGACGTAATTCTCATTTCTTGGCGGATAGAATTAGAGATTCTATATTCTTTGCAATTCATAATTATCATATAATAATTGCTTATCTTGCAAGAGAATATCATGAAATCAAAAATATGATAAATGATATTCTCCCCAGATGCGGATATTTTTATCGTTATTCAAAACGCCTCAATAGATTCTGAAAGATTTTAACTCTGCATCTCGGACTTATAAATTCCCCCCGACTCGCTGCACAAATAATCAAAGAGAAAGAAATAATTCGAAATTTTTATTCGCGCCATCCGCGTAATAAATTTCGGAGATCTTAGAGCCTCTAGCTTTTCTAGAAAGATCTAAATCCTCCGACATTTTCGAGCCTGTAAGAAGCAATATTTACGATCGATCGCACCAAATATAAATAGAAAAAATTCAAAATAGATATATTAATATAAAAATAGATATAAAATGCATAGAAATTAATAATGACGGATAGAAATCGATGGAGATGCGGAGTAATCATCAAAAGAGATAAATAGAGAGACCGATAAAGAGATAAATATAGAAATATTTCCAAATATGAATAAATCGATAAATAAATAGAGAAAGAGAAAACGAAAGAGAAACCCAGAGAGACAAAACCAAACAGACGAAGAAAGAGAAATAAACAAATAAATATTCAAAAAAAGACGGAGAATCAGAGAGATAAACATATTCAAAGATTGCTAGAGATAGAGAAGACGATTAGAGACGTATATAAAAATAGATAACGAGATAAGCAGGCAGAAAACTAAACAGACAAGATGACAAATAACCAGAGATCTGGTCGCCAATACCTCTAAATCAATTTACTAGATGCCGCGGATCCAGCGATTATCAAATTAAGAATTTTCGAGACCGCCGAATCCATGAAATTTTAATATTTTTCCTCATAATTCTAAACCCTAAACCCTAAATCCTAAACCCTAAACCCTAAGCCTTAAACCCTAAACCCCTAAACCCTAAACCCTACACCCTAAACCCCTAAACCCTAAAACCCTAAATCCTACAATCCTAAAACCCTAAACCCTAAACTGAGCGAGCCGCGGGCGCCGCATTTGCTGGCGGCGAGCGTAGCTGCGCTCAAAGCAGCAGGCTCCAGAGCGAGCGACAGTCGAGCGAGGAGCCCCAGCACCTTCCAATGGTGCTGGCGCACGTGCCGGAAATAATAGAACTATATGACCCTAAACCTTCCGAGTGGCTGCAGGAGTCCCTGGCCTTCAGGACCTTCCTTTCCCGTAAGGGCTCTTCCCCGTAAGGGATTTTCCCTTCTCATAAGGGCCCAGCCTGAGCCTTCCCGTAAGGAGCGCCCCTGCCCGTAAGAGGCCCTTCCCGTAAGCGTTCCCGTAAGAATTTCGAGAGCAACTCTAATTTTTCATTCCTTCATGAAATAATGAAAATAGCTGAAGTCCTCCATAAAACGCAATTTAATCAGTCGTGCCCGTTTACCATCGACCTCATACACCGTCATGCCGTCCAAATCTCGAAACGTGTTAGGCGCGTTATTCTTGATGACCTGATTACAATCGATACTTATACTTAAGCCTCATATAAATGTGCACTTGGCAGTTGCAGCTGCTTCTCACTTCACGTTCTGAGCGAGCTCAATGGACGTCTTGGATCTGGAGGTTGAGCCGTGGAGAGGATACTGAGTGGCATCTTTATGTGACCTCAGTTCATCCCCGTGCTCCCCAAGGTGCGGAGCATGCTCCTGTATCAGCTGTACATTTTTGTACAAAATCGAGGCTTGGCCTCTGTTGGCCAGCAAGGTGACCTGTCAAAAGAAAGGTTTGCCCCACACCAACCACAGTGCACCAGCATGTGCACCACAAATATGGGAAGGCAAACCAGACGGCAAGTTCGGTAGCTGCCTAGGGCAGCCACACAGCCCAAACAGGTGTGGGCATTGATTTCCTGTACGGCCATGCTAGTCGTCAGCACAGCCACGCTGCTGAAGCAGCGATGGAGTTCAAACACACGAGTCCTTCTGGATCAGATCAGCAGCCAGCAACGCCTGGTGTATCCACGATCTCAGAAGCCTTAGCACCACAGTAGCCAACCATCCCATTGCTGTACAAGGAGTAGTCTCGCGATCCGCACGAAATTTCACGAGCATTGTAGCCCTTGTCAGCGAAAGGTCCAATGTTCTCCGTCCGGTCTCCATAAAAGTGCACCTTGCTGGGAGGGATGGTGACGCCCTGCTGGGCATACCATGCCACTATGTCTTCCGCTGCCTCGGCGCTTCTTGCAACAACCCTAAGAAGAAGGGATGCCCGCCGAGCATATCAGTTGTTCCAACTTCAAGCACACAAACACTAGCGCAAGCTTAATATCTCGCATATAACCCAATATTACCCCTATATAACCCCTAAATAACCCCCAATTTGTGAGTACCAAAATGCTAACTGTGTTTTATGAAAGTCATCTCAGGTGCGTTTTGCTTCTGCAGGTTAGGCCACTTGAGAACAAGAGGGGAATCAACTCTAGGATAGTCGGACCACGCAGACCTCCAGGGCTTGACCCACGCAGTAAAATGTATCCCGCTATAGAGCCACTGATTTAGGACCCCTCCATTTTCCCCCTATAATCCCTGTATTCCCTCACCCTAAACCCTAAACCCTGAACCCCTCATCCACGAGTGGCTACTTGAGAACTTTCTAAATTCGAGTCCAAGACTCGCTTCCCCATTGGCTGCTCGCAGCTTGCTGAACTTCTCACTGATCAACACCTGGTAGTTTCCCAAAACAAGGGAACCCCAATATAGACCCCAAACTGTTTTTAGTCCTTACTATTGGGAGCCCCAAAAGGTACCATTCATTTTGGGAAGCCCTACCTTGTCCAAGAGATATGGCCTTTGTGGCGAGTTTCGGCCTCCAGCATCCCCTGCCGAGATCAACCCTAAATAGCAGAAGTTGCAGAATGTCTCCGATAACTTTTGTGCTGCGTCTGAAAGCGTAAGCCAACCTCCGCCATAGGCAGTGTCCCAAATGGTATTCTCAATCCTGTTGTCTGGACAATTCTTCACGTCACCTTGCTTGCCAGTGAGCGTCCTGTCAATGTCGAAGATGCACAAACAATCCTCTTGGGACGGCGGTGGGGTCGGTGTGGGAAGAGGCTTTGGGTCTGCACAGACCACAACTCCCTTGGTGTCCACGATCTCGTCCTGCGGCAGACGACGTTGTGCTTAGCATCTCCATGAAACTGCATGCTAGGGCCACTTAGAATCTACAGCGCATCTCAAGACTTCTGCGGATTGGATCAGACATGATCAAAGCAAATGATAATACGAGATGCAGCTGGGTGGCAGTTGCGGCACCGCAGAGTCCCACCATGCCGTTGCCAATGCTCATGTCTCGAGAGCCGCACGAAATTTCTCGGGCGTTGAAGGCTGTTGAACTGAATGGCGGGATGTTCTCAGTACGGTCGCCGAAGAAGTACACATCCTGGTCCCTGACTCTAATGCCTTGCTGCTCCTGGGTTGCTGTTAACGAACTTAAATTGGGGAAACCCTATTATTTACTACATATACCCATTATGGTGACTTAAACCCTAAACCCTATATAACCCCATTCTAGTAGTTTCCACTTTCTTTTCCATTATCCCTATATATACCCATTATAGTAACTTAACTTAAGTTCCTTAACCCTAAACCCTAAACCCTATATACCCATTATGGTAACTTAATTTAAGTTCCTTAACAGCAACCCAGGCTCGTACCAAGCCACAATGCCAGCCACCGCATCCTGCTTCTCCTTGTCGGGCCATCCGAGTACCTAAAAGCTGAGAGAATCAAAGCCCATCAGATACAAGACCTAGGGTTTAGGGTTTAGGGTTTAGGGATTAAGGGTTTAGGGTTTCTAAACCCTACACCCATTGGGATAATGGTAAAGTGGTATATATTGGGGTTAATGGAGAATCAAATGGAAAAGAAAATGGAAAATGGAATGGAAATTAGGGTATATATTGGGGTTATAATAGGAATAAACCCTAAATAGTACTTTTCATTTTCTTTTCCAATTAGGATTATATGGGGATAATGGAAAAGAAAATTGAAACTACTATTTGGAGTTAATATATTTCCCATATAACCCCATATTCCGCAGGGCACCAGAAAGCAGGACAAGCCATGGACCCTACGATTCGGAGTTTACATATGTTCCGAGCAAATTGGATTACAAAAAAATCAAGCCGTTGCTCTGAAGCCCCAGGAGCCAGAGGAGAGCGGACGGTTCTGAAACCCCACTCAGCCGCCTGAGCGTTTGAGCGAAGCAGTGCCTGAAAGGGTTCACCAACAAGCACATTCTCAAGCAAGTAGGTCCGCTCTCGCGAGTTGGGCCCGCTAGCAACGCCATGCGAAACGATTCCCATGTAGCACTTGCCGCAGAAGGTGTTTTGCAAGTTTTGGCCCGCTTGAGAGATGGTTAGCCACCCACCCCTGTATGCGGTGTCCCAAATGCCAGGGATCTCCTTATCTGCGGGACATTCATTGCTGGCAGTTCCCTGCTTTCCTGTCAGCGTGCGGTCAATGTCAAAGACGCAAAGGCAATTTGGCCCTCTTCCAGGAGGCTGTGTTGGAGGTTCTGGGGCATCCGCTGGGTCGTAGCAGTAGTCAAAGTTTGGAATGCCAGTTCCCGTGCACCCGGGCACAGTTGTTACACCATCTCTTTGGAAACAACGCAAACCTCCTGCGCAGTGCTCATCTCTGTCGCAGTCACCGGCGCATTTCGGCATGTTTGTGCCCCCATCTTTGCCGTAGCTGCTGTCCAAGGATGGCAAACCCGGCCCGTCAATTTCACACTGTGGGTCGTAGCAGTAGTCCATCTGCGGCCAAGACACTCCCCCACTACATCCTGGAACGGCCTCGCCTCGATCCCTCTGTTTGCACATCAAGCCGTCTGCGCAATCATCATCTCCGTCACAGTCTCCCTGACACTGTGCCATGTTCTCACCGCCGTCCGCACCCAAACTGCTGTCAAACTCACGGGTTTGGCATGATGTGGCGTGGACGTTGGATTCGGCCGGCTTGCGCAAGTTGCCATGATTGCCGGCAGCGGTGATTTGTTCGGCCGGGTTGGGCTCACCCACCGTCAGCCAGGCCGCTGTCAAGGCAATGAGGAGATTCAACATTGCCAATCTGCCCGGCGGCACAGGAAAGGAGCCCTTTGAACAAAGGCGGCTTCACAAAGAAACAACTCCCAGCTGCATGTATTCAGCAAGTATCTCCACCCGTATCACAGCATGTTGTCGCATAAATCATGCAAACCTTTTTCCTGTCCAGCCCGCGTTAGACTTCATCAGCCCTAAATCTCTGAACAGCGCCAACAAGCCTTCCTCTAACCTAGTAAGCTCCAACAAGCTGACCACCACAGCATTGCAAATTTGCAGCTCTGCGGTCTTTCGCCTACTGTCCTAATGATCTTTGGATTCCAATCAGCTTTTGTCGTCATGCACTTCTTGGCATGCAGCCGAGGGCTTCACTGTTGCCCTCAGGACGTCACCATCGATGCTTCCATGGGAAGGAATCGCAACAAAAACCATGCACTGGCTACATCCTCTGAATGTACGGCCTCAATGTTTGTTTGTGAAGCCAGCAAAAAGTTAGAGTCATGAGCATAAGCGCAGCAACCACAACAGCCCTTCTGCCTTTGCAACACCCTCACGCGTTGCCCCATTGCTTACTAAGCTCCGCTTCCTGCAAACCCTGCGAATCTTTATGCAGGGCCTTGAGCATAGATTGGCGTAGCAAACAAGCCACTGCATGTACGGACAATTCCCCGTATCACCTCGGTACCATCGGCTACAAAGACTGGACGCCCGGTGAAAGCAGCGTCTGGAGCCCTATTTCCCACAGTCCTTCCACAAAGCCGTACACAGCAGTGAACGCAAACAACGCAACATAATTATGACTGACGCAAAGCCGGCGATCTAGCCGAAGTGACCCAATGAACCCTGTCACAACCATGACGACCTCCAGCACAGGAGCCTAGGGGCAACAGGTGAGGAATGAGCCATGGATTGCGAGTAACACAGAAGAGAGATGCTAAACGGACTGCGGATCTGGAAGTTTGGGAGCCTTCATGTCCATCCTGGTTCAGCTGGGTGGACAGTTGGTCTGGTTGCGACTCTGGACCAGGATATGCAGCAGCTACTTATTTACGTGAACGCATCCCATGCACTCACCCTAGCGTGGTTCTTCAGTGTTTGCAGCTTCCGTGCCGCCAGTCTGCATCCTCTACGGGAGCTTATGATACCCTTCAGGAGGCCCCTCCAAGCGCCCGAAGCTGTACAAGTGGCCCTTGAAGGAGCCCTGGGCTGCCTTGTGGCAAAACCCTCTGATCCTGATCCTGTGTAGAGAACTCCTTCTTGGCTCTTTTCATGATGCCGTGCTTGGTAGCAAGCCCGCCAAGCTTTCAAAAACACAAAACGAGCTCTCTTCACGTCTGCTCTTCATGCATCTGCAGATTCGTGGCCAGCTGCGGTGCATACTAAGAAGCCTGCATGATCCTAAGTACCTCATGACCTTATACCTTGGGAATTAAAGAGTGACAGTATACCAAGGTCATGCAGGATTTCTAGTACCAACCGTAGAGACCTTCAGTTCCTGAAGGTCCACAGCCTATTATGCCTGATAACCTGGCTGTCAGCAACTTCATTGCCTGTCTAGGCTTTAGGGTATTTCCTACATAGCGTTGAGGTTTTCTGGAGATTAGGGTGTAGTGTTATTCTAGGGGCAAGAAAATGGAAAGTACTATATTATTGTGGGGATGAGATGGGGGTCTTATGGGGATGTTGCCACGGCATAGGGGTTGTAGGGATCATTTTGGCACCATTGGTATATAGGAATAATGGAAAAGAAAGTGGATACTATTGATTTTGCAACTACTCTTATTAATGGAAAATCACATGGAACATGAAATAGAAACTACGTCATTCTCTATGGCTTTGGGCTTCTGCCAGGACATCAGGCGACTGCACCCTAAACCCCCAAATCCCCAAACCTAAGCCTTCAGCCCTAAACCTAAACAAATGGGGGCTTTCAATCACCGAGGCTCCCTTGAAGAGGACTTCCTGTAATCAGACTTGAAATGTTTTTGGGGCCAACATATTGCGTACTTCTCCCACCTCGTAACATACATATATATATATAAGTACAACATATATAGCCCCGATTTTATCACCATCACAGAGAGCTACTGGGCCGTGGCCGTACCCAAGCAATTTGAGGGGTAATTACCCCGATTTTTGGAAATCACCAAATTACCGTCTCATCCGGATCTTCTGGACTGAAGCCTGGGCTTTGGGGCTTGGGGTCCAGGATTTGGGGCATACGGTTTAGGGCCGGGTGTGAGGTTTGGGTTTCAGGGGCTGAGGGGGTTCCGGTTGGTGATATCATCAAGGCTGCCAGGGTTGGACCTGTAAGATTGTTTCCCTGGGTTTGGAGATCCTTTCATGGAACCTCTAGGTGATTTTTTTTAAATGTGGGTTTAGGAGGGGGATGCTAGGAGTTTAGCTCATATGGCGTACGAAGAGCAATCGTATGATGGTCACGTTGGGGGAGCCTCTTAGGGGTGCCTAAGCCCTAAACCCCTAATTAACCGCCTACGCAAACCCTGAACCCTAACCCTGGAACATTTGATTTTTCAATCCGTAAGCTGGCCCTATGGCCGGATGCTAAGGAGGCAGGCAGCTGTCCTACTCTTTTAAAACTATCACTTTTACTACTCTTCTTATTATTACACCCTTACCATGATTATTATTACTATTATGACTATTGCTATTACGACTATTCCTAGGAGTAACAAAGTGCTATTAGGCATTCGGGGAAATGGACAGGGCATGGACGCCACCATGTGTGTCTGGGAATCTGAAATAATTCCCAGA
The DNA here is from genome assembly GCA_905231905.1 of Symbiodinium pilosum. NCBI lineage: Eukaryota > Dinophyceae > Suessiales > Symbiodiniaceae > Symbiodinium > Symbiodinium pilosum. The sequence continues at coordinate 23,941 of CAJNIZ010002745.1, forward strand.
ACCCCTTGCCCCATTCCCAACTCAGCATAAGACAATTTTTGGCATTCGGCGTCCACTCTGGGGGCTGTGCTTGGCCCACGAAGCTCGTCATCGTGCACCTTCCGTCATTGGGATGAGATTCCATGCTGTTTGCGCCTAGTTCGGCCCGTATCATACAAGGCTCGCTGCATGTGGCGGCTAATCTTTTCACTGATAAAACGGACTTGGGGGGTATCTTCCTGTGGGTCCCGATAATAAGGATTGTAATAGATTGGGATCCCCCTATTTTGGGAAAGTACCACTTAGAATGAATGCTGCCCAACCATTTTCTGAAACAGTTGATGCACGGCCGGGACATGCCCACATCCCGCTCGTCCAAGCTCTCAAGAAATCCACGCCAGTATGTCACCATCCGCACTGATATATGGGGCTTTCCCAAAATTGAGGGCATCTTCCAATGGGTTTCAAGAGTAAGGATTATAGTATTTGGGGTCCATATTGGGGTCCCCTTATGCAGGGAAACTACCATGTGAGCTACTGTCTAAACTCCTGGTATCCCCCTTAATATCCCCTGTAGTGATCCCCTATATAATCCCCTTTAAGGAGTTTAGACTATAGCTCATGTCAGCAAGCAAAGGTTTGAAGTGGCCTCCTACAGGCCCATTGGCCAGCATCAGGGGCGCCGGCGACGACTCCGCAGCCTGTCTTACTGATCCCTAAGCTCTAAGCCCTAAACCCTGAGCCCTGAACCCTAAATCCTAAGTCCTAAACCCTAGACCCTGAAACCTAAACCATAAATCCTCAACCCTAAATCCTAGCTGTCTTGGTTTCTGGTGCTGAGGGATGTTGAAGCAACACTGCCCCAAATAAAGGAAGGAAATGGAGACGACTTTTTTTTATGCAGGGGTACTTTTGGGATGGTATAGAGGTTATATAGGGATATACACCGAATACACTGCCGAGTAAGCAACATGGGTATTCAGCACTCAAAGCACGGCAGTCTGAACTTACAACCACGGGAGACATGGCTGGCCCTGTTAACCTCGCACTGTGCTAATAACCCCAATATAACCCGAATATAACCCCAATATAACCCTAGTGTAACCCCAATATAACCCCAATATAACCCCAATATAACCCTAGTATAACCCCAATATAACCCCGAATATAACCCCAATATAACCCTAGTATAACCCCAATATAACCCTAATATAACCCCAATATAACCCTAGGGAAGCCTGTGCAGGAGTCGCGGCAGCAGCAGCCACCACCGTACCACCTCAAGCTCATCGGCAAAGCTGAAACCTTTTCCACAACCTTATATTGGGGTTATACTAGGGTTATATTGGGGTTATATAAGGGTTATATTGGGGTTATATAAGGGTTATATTGGGGTTGT
>CAJNIZ010002746.1:0-12993 GCA_905231905.1 Symbiodinium pilosum
CCCAAAGGGGCCATGTAGGTATATGGTATATACTTGGGCCTTAAAGTAGGTACATGGGAACCTCTTTGGGGCCTAAGTATATACCATACACCTACATGGACCCTTTGGGTTTAACAGAGGTGTAAACGTGGGTTTCCCCAAATTAGCGGCACTTTTTTGGGGGGGGGTTGGAGTCTATACTAGGGTCTCCTTATTTCGGGAAGTTACCAAAGGGTTTTAATAAGGATAGACCCCAAACCCTAGACCGGGTTATACAAGAATGTGTAGGGTTTAGGGGTTTAAGGGTTTTTCCCTCTTCCAACCCTGAGTGGAGCCTAAGAAGCCGCGCCATTTTGGTGCATCCTTCCTCTGTCTGGTTTGGGTTTAGGGTTTAGGATTTAGGGTTTGGGATCTATGGTTCTTGGGTTAAAGGGCTATACCTTCCCTCAACTAACGTGGAATCCGACAGAGAGCCCCATGAAGACTCTCGGCCTCTTTAGGGTTTAGGGTTTCGGGTTCAAAGAAAGCGGGGTCAGGGCATATGGGGTTCCTTGTTCGCAGGCTTGGCGCGAGTACGAATTGAGGTTCACGGTTCAGCTTAGCGGAAGCAAGGGTTCGTCTTGAATAACTTGAGTATCCCCTCCCCCATATTTGGCGAATAGTGAGTCTTCCCATGGCAGTAGACTAAACAATTTTGGAGCATTTAACATTCCCGGAGGGGGGGGTGGGTATGCTTATGCTCGCGCTTGTTTGTGTTTGTACTATCCACATCTCAAGATACACCAGCAGCGTTTAGGGTGTAGGAAGGTCCTACGCAAAGCGCTGCAGGCACGACCTTAGCCTAACCAAGCATGTCAATTTCGCGCAGATGATATCTCCCGCGGTTCAGGTTTTTGGGTTTAGGGGAATGCCGTCCCCTTCGCCAGTAACAAGCCCCTTCAGGGTTTATGGTATAGGTTTAGGGTATGTAGGGTTTAGGGCCCTAAACCCTAAGCCCTAAACCCTATAGGCTTCAGGGTATCGGGTGCCCGAAACGACAACTTCACCCGACCTGACCTCACAATCAGCCTACCGACCCGCCCCAGCATATTTCTTATTTCAAATCTGGTACACGTATATTGTATGTTTATGTTTTTGTATGTTCGTGGATCGTTCTTCATCGGAGCTTTGCTACCAGGAGGAACCAGTCCCTACATACCCGCTTTACATTCCCAGTCTCCATTTCATCATCCACTTGACCCTAAACCCTAAGCCCTAAACGGGGTTTAGGGTTGAGGGGTTTAGGGTTTAGGGGGTTCGGGGATTAGGGTTGCTGAACCCTAAACCTAGACCCCTAACCGCAAGGAATTATTCTCCCAGTCATTGATCCAGATCGTAGACCAGTCCGTTGCCACGTCTTGGCAGCTTCGTCTGCTTGTGGTTTAGGGCTGCTTTGGATTTAGGGTTTAGAGTTAAACGTTTGGGGTTTAGAGCACAGGGTTTAGGGCTCAGGGTTTAAGGATGAGGGTCTAGGAATATGGCCTTGGCGCTTAGGGTTTCAGATTTGGGGTTTCGGGGTTATGGTAGGGGGCCCAGAATGGTAGCAGGTTTGGCTGGTAGAGGGAGGTTCGGGTAAGGTGCGGGTTTAGAACCCCACACCCTAGGGGTTGTGTGCCAAGGACGCCCAGGTAACATAGGATGGATCCATATTGCGCGAGTGCATAGTAGATTCTGGGGGTCCCCCTATACTGGGTTGCTGTTAAGGAACTTAAATTAAGTTACCATAATAGGCTTGCATAGCAAAAAAATGAGGTTTCCCAATATAGTAAGTTAGAGTAAGTTCCTTAACAGCAACCCAGTATGCTGGCCATCCATCTAGTTTAAGTTCCTTACCAGCAAGCCAGGTTAGGCTTTCGGGCTCAGCTTAGGCTAGGTTGGGGGTTGAGGCCGTCCTATGCCCTTAAACCTTTATAGCCCCCTTAAGTAGATAGACTATGGGGTATATGGTGATATTATTTTCATATACCCAAAGCCATATTCTATCTAACTAAGGAGGACTGTAACCCTTTAACCCATAAACCCTCAACCAGGCTTTAAGGTTGTAAGGTTGAGGTTTACGTTTTCGGCTGGAGGCTCAAACTTGAGCTTTACCCTATAGGGTCTAAGGACCCAATTAAAGGGTCTTTGGGCCCAAATACCATAAAATTAATGGTCTTTGGGGGCTAAAACCCTATCATTTGGATCCTTCCCATATATCCCTATATATCCCCCTATACTCCCTTTACAGAGACCCTATTATTTGGGTCCTTGGACCCCTAGGGTTGGGGATTGGGTTGAGGTCTAGGGTTTTGCTTTTTGGGTTTCAAGCCGGGGCTTTTGGGCTATGTTTCTACCTCATTGTAGGGTCCAGGTAGGTGTAAATCTTGGGGGAGGGGTTCTTAAAAGCCGGCAACGCGTGCCTTCAGCACCTTCATCACGCTCAGCAGCCAAGGTACTTGCAGGATCGTTCCGCCTCCTGTAGCTCCCGCACGAAGGTGGGTATTTAGGGCTCAGGGACAGGGTTTTCGAATCGCAGGTTAAAGATGGGGTTTCAGGGAATCTGGTTCGACTTGCAGACTCCTCCAAAGCACGATCATCCTCACCATGTGGACCCCGAACATGGACCCATATGATGGAGAAACCTCTAATTCTAAACCCGGCGCCCAAGCCCATAGGAACACCCTATGGGGCCAGCAGGGAATCCAACTACCTTCGTGATGCTGGCGGCCGCAGGATTGCTGTAGGGTTCTCCCGGACTTTTTTTGTCGTCATAGTCCTCCTCCTCCTCTTGCTGCTGCTGCCGCTGCTTCTGCTGCTGCTGCCTACGGCTACTCCCTAGTTTCTAAACCATACTTGTTATAATAGCGATACTTTGCATCCTTTGGGAAGACCAAAGGCGAGATTTGCGCGCATTTTGTCTTTTAGGCCGACTTTCCAGGGTATCGGGTTGGAGGTGTAGGAATGTGGGTTCAAGATTTCGGGTTCAGGGTTGAGGGTTAAGGGCCTAGGCTTTTGGATTTGAGGCCCAGTAATTTGTACTCTGAAGCCTGAACTTGAACTCCTGAACGACTGAAACCCGCAGCCCGTTAAGTAAAAGGTACTTTCCCTATTTTTTGCATGGGGACCCTGAACCAGTGAGGGCTTAGGGGTTCAGGGTTTAAGGTTTAAGTTTAGGGTTTAGGGTATATGGGCCCAAGGAACCTTATCGAGTCCTTATTTCCCTGTTATGTTCCTACAAGATTATTGGGGTTCCCTGTCTGGGGTACCAATAGGGTCCTTGCACATTAGCCTGCTCCAGGGGTACTCCCCTGGCAACTCGCTACCTTACAATTTCCTCGCCCTAGACCCTACATTCCTGAAATTCACAAAATCCTAAGCCTAAACTCTAAATTCTAAACAGTAATCCCTGAAACCTAAACTCCCTAAACTCTAAACCATAATCCGTGAACCCTAAACTCCCTAAACCCTTAACCTGAACCGTCTGCTATGAGGCCGGGCCTATCTGCGACATATCTGAGCCCGAGATTTTTCACTTCCATCCAGAGTATCCCTTCTTATGGATTTAGGATTCAGGGAATTCAGGGTGTAAGGGCGTTAAGGGTTTAGGAGCAAGGATTTAGGGTATGATTCAGTGTGTTAGGGCGTTAGGATTTGGTAGTTTCCCAAAATAGGGGAACCCCAATATAGACCCCAAAATACTATAGTCCTTATTATGGGGACCCCCTAAAAGGTACCCCTAATTTTGGGAAACTCCCATTTAGGCGTGTAAGGCTTAGGGTTCAGGGTTTAGGGCATGTCGCCTGGGGGATCGAAATCCAGGACTTCTACTTACTTCGGTCCTTAGAGACTCTTCATGGTAGCTTATCACTTCATATAATAGTATATAAGCAACCCCCCCACCCCTGATATTCAAGATAGCCGCCGATGTATATATATATATACACATATTCTAAGGTGTCTTATGGGGGAATATCTAATAGCAAGGGGTGGGGGGGTACATTTAGTACAAGTATGAAGGAACTACTTTGGGTTTCTTGCATCACTGGGGCCTCTGGAATGTGTTGGAAACAGTGGGTTTAGGGTGACAAGTTGAGGTTTGGGGAGTATTGCCTTGAGAGTGCCGACCCTAAACCCGGATCCTAAACCCTAAATCCCAAACCCTAAACCCTAAACCGCGCGGCTTGGGGATTTAGAGTTCAGGGCTTGTTCAATGTTCAGGGATGATAGATCTTCTGGGTTTAGGGTTCAGCCAGATGAGGAATAAAAGGTCTAGGTTTATCCTTCAAGCCATTCCAAAAACACGTTTCAACCATTTTGGAAACAATTTCTAAATTCTAAATTCTACAATCTTCTGTTAGGCCCGTTTTGACTTCTAGAGAAGGCCATATGTTTCATGGTTTCCCGCTTTTAACCCCCCTCCCTATACCTCGTTGAGCGGGAACCTTGAGGCAGAAGATCGTGGTGGAATCCATAACCCCTGACCCTAATACCTCAACCAGCACGCAGGTATCTCCATGCCCTTGGGCGAATAGTTGCTCGGCCTTACGTTTGTCGTAACCTTAAACCCGAACCCTAAACCATGCCACTTCCCGTGGTTTGGGTTCAGACCATTCCCAAGCGCCCATATCCCTAAGGGTCCAAGTACCTAATAGTCATATATTTACCCAAAACCTATACTATAATTACTACTACCCAAACCCCAAGTACCTAATTATTGGGTACTTGGACCCTCTGGGTATTGGGTACATTTGCTTGGGTCCCAAGGGGGGCCATACAGGTACATGAACTGTTTGGCCCTAGTTCCGGGCTGAGGGTGCTTGGGGTTCAGGTTTACTGTTCAAAGAAGTTTACAGAAATGTGCTGGGCGGAGATTTCTTGATATCATATAAACCCTAAACCCTAAACCCCATTTGACATGTTTTTCCCCCTGAGCGTAGCCTGCTTCCATGATCTGAGATCGTTATGGTAAGCACTGCAACCCTACCTGAAAACTGCAAAGCCTAAATTCACTGGCAGCCCCGCCACGGACCCCGTGTATTCCTATATTCCTTATAATCAACGCCTAGAAGCCTCATACAATCCCAGCAATTTCCATGCCAAACCCAAACTTTTGAACCCTAAGGCCTAAACCACGGAATAGCGTTTAGGGTACCCCAAACACTAGAGCCGAACTAAACCCTAAGCAGCCCTAGACCCTAAACCTTGTATACCCCTTTGTGACCCCTATCCCCTTTTTAAAGGGACCCCTATAAAGCCCTAAACCCTCACTAAATCTTTCGACAGTCAGGACCGCAGGCGCTTAGCCGAGATCACGGTTAACGGCCTCAGCCGCCTGTTGGTAGCTTTTCATGCAAGGGGATCAGCGCCCAGCAGGCCGGGTAAGGGATGTTACTTGGGTTTAGGGTTTAGGGCTGTTTAGGGTTTGGGGGAGGAGTCTTAGTGAGTAGCTTATAGGACACCTTCCAGGGGTTATAGGGATGTAGAGGGTTTAAGGCTCGTGGATATCCATGTTGGTCCTTGTGGAGGGTAAGTGGGTTCGGGCGTTGAGGGCTATGGGGTTGAAAGTTGAAGGGTCAGGATTAAATGGTAGATTCCCAAAATAGGGAGACCCCAATATAGACCCCACAATATTGTACGGGAATGACAGTGGAAACTACACTAGCGCAATCCCAACACTAGAGTTTAGGATTGAGCATTTGAGCTATAGTCTGAACTCCCAGTATCCCCCTGCATGACCCCTAGCCTAGTCCCTTATATAATCCCTATATAACCCCCTGTAAGGAGTCTAGATTGGGCTTCAGATCCCAAAGACCATTCGTATTGTAGTATTTGGGGCCTAAAAGCCAAATATGTGGGTCATTGGAGCCTTAGGGCAACACAGTCTCTGGAATTTGGCGGGATCTGGCGGCCCTACATGGAGGCCCATCGGTAAATAACCTACTTACCCTGGACGATCAGATGGGGGGTGCTTGGTTTTGGGTTTAGGGTTTTAAGGCTTAAGGGTTTTAAGGGTTCAGGGTTATTTGGAGGCCCATGAGACTTAGTAACTACTTATAACTGGACTTATAACCCTACTTATAATCCCCCTCAAAGGGCTTGTAAAGGTTACCCCAATTATGAGTAGGGTTATAATCCTAGTTATAAGTACTTATTAAGTCCCATGGGCCTCCAAGTAGGGTTTAGGGCCAAGGCTTTAGCAAGCGCATTCCCCCCCCCAAAAAAACCCGCTAGTAAAACATACTCCTTCCAGAGAATCCTCCACTCCAGAAACTTCCTGGAGATGTTTTTGAAAGAGCCAAGACAGCTTGTAAAAAGAATCCCCAAACCCTAATAATGAACAAGGGGGAGTCTGAGGTCGTTAGGGCGTTATAATCAGGAATCCAAAGGAACTAGAGATCCACTTGATTTCCTGGGCTCTTGTTGTTTTGCATACAGCTTTTCATAAAGGAGTTCGCTGTTCTTACGAGGTTCACGGTGTTCAAATTTCCTTAAACCCTAAACCCCAAACCCTAAACCCTAAACCCTTTTCGTTTATTGTCGGAGTTCAGCTGGTTTAATTGTAAACGTTATCGCGCACTGCCTCAGCTGTTGGGGCACAGGAAGAGACATAGGGTTTAGGGTTCAGGGTTTAGGGTTTACGGTTTAGGGTTCAGGGCTTCGGGTTTAGGGTTTAGGTCCCCCCCCCTCCCGGGTGGGGGCTCTTAGTAGCATACAGTAGCAGAACCTACCCCCCCCCCCCATACCCTTTAAGATGAACTTCTAGCATGTTTATGATTATGGACATGGGGTGGCGGTTTATGAACACAAGGGTGTTTGCAAACACTGGGTTTTTGAAAGCACGTGGAGACTTATATGGGTGGTTGTCAAAATTATGGTCCCTTTTTGGATTCCTTTTATACTACGGCCCCTAATATTTAGGGTACCCAAAAAGAGACCAGAATTTTGACAACCACCCATATGTTCAACGCATGGTTGTGTCAAGTGTTGCAGTTGAATTTGAGGTATGGGAATGTAAAAGACCGTGCAGTGAGCTATATATGGGCTGTAGTCTAAATTCCTAGAAACCCATATGTATTAAAGTCTAAAGTCCTTAAAGGGGGGTTATATAGGGGATTGTATAAGGGACTATTATAGGGGGGGATACTAGGAGTTTAGACTATAGCTCATATAATACTCCCCTATTTGGAGGCCCATGGGACTTAGTAACTACTTACAACTGGACTTATAACCCTACTTATTCTCCCCCTTAAAGGGCTTGTAGGGGTTACCCCAATTATAAGTAGGGTTATAATCCTAGTTATAAGTAGTTACTAACTCCCATGGGCCTCCAAGTATAATGCCCTATATAACCCCTTTTAGCGGTTTAGACCCTAAACCCTAAGCCCAAGGGACATTCAAAGAAGTTATTCTTGCGCCCCTGGCAACATCTTCTGTTACGGTACGGGTCCATGAAAATGGGGGGGGGGGTCTCCCAAAATTAGAGGGTACCATTTCGTGGGTCCCTATAATGAGGATTGTCCCCTATTTAGGGAAAGTACCAAGTATTTCCCCATTTTGGGAACGGTAGTAATTTGGCCGAGTGCCATGTCTCTATGTAGGCTTAGATGAATACCATCATCGTCCACCTGTATGGTAGTTTCCCAAAGTTAGGGTACCCCAATCTAGACCCCCAAATATTATGGTCCTTGTTTATAGGGATCCCCAAAGAGTACCCCCAATTTTGGGAAACTCGCATATCCACCCTATAGTCGCTTGTTGGAAGCGTAGGACGGCTGTCCTAACGCCTTTTCAAAGCGATGCCTGTTCCCAGAGTTGGTGCGGCACTGGCGATGCTCTCCTGGACATGCTGGACTGCAGCACATCTTTTTGGGTGGTTTGGCTCGTGCTGGCTTCCAGTGCGTCATCCAGGTAGGCCGCCGCGGGAACATGCACGACGACGGTCCTGCAACATTCGAAGGCCGCTGCAGACCGAGGAGTCTAGAGAAGTTGGCCCGAAATCTCATGCATTGGGATCAGATATTCGGTTGCCTCGTTGTGGCCTGAATTCAGAGAGACAGCTAGATGCGCGCACGGATTTCGGGCCAGTTGTGGCGGTTTCAGCAGGCGACGAGCATACTTGCGCGGTGAGATCAGATGGTCAGNNCAGTTGGTCTGCTTTGGACTGAACACTCGCGGACAATGTGATGTGCCAACGGCTTTGGGACCAGTTTCGGCAGTTTCAGCAGGCGTCTTTCACACTTGCGCAGTGAGATCGGCGGGTCAGTTGATCTGCTTTGGATTGAACGATGTGCCACTGGATTTGGGGCCAGTTGTGGCAGTTTCAGCAGGCTTCCGTCACACTTGCGCAGTGAGATCAAATGGTCAGTTGGTCTGCTTTAGAAGCAACCAATACGGACAATGTGATGTGCCAACGAATTTGGGACCAGCTTCGGCAGTTTTAGCCGGCAACGAGCACACTTGTGCAGTGAGATCAGATGGTCAGTTGGTCTGTTTTGGGCTGAACCGAGACGGACAATGTGATGTGCCAACGGATTTAGGGCCAGTTGTGCCCAGTTTCCGCAGGCTACTTACATACTTGCGCAGTGAGATCAGATGGTCAGTTGATCTGTTTTGGACTGAACCGAGACGGACAATGTGATGTGCCAACGGATTTAGGGCCAGTTGTGGCCGTTTCCGCAGGCTACTTACATACTTGCGCAGTGAGATCAGATGGTCAGTTGATCTGCTTTGGATGGAACAAAAGCGGACAGCGTGATGTGCCAAGGGATTTGGGGCCAGTTGTGGCAGTTTCAGCAGGCTTCGCGCATACTTGCGTGGTGAGATCAGATGGTCAGTTGGTCTGCTTTGGACTGAACAATCGCGGACAATGTGATGTGCCAACGGATTTGGGACCAGTTTCGGCAGTTTCAGCCGGCAACGAGCACACTTGCGCAGTGAGATCGGCGGGTCAGTTGGTCTGCTTTGGACAGAACCAAGACGGACAATGTGAAGTGCCGACGGATTTAGGATCATCTTTGTCGTAGGCATTTGACTTGGCGCGAATGCTCTGGCAGATGAAAACCAGGCAAGTCATGCCAACCTCACTCCACTCCAAGTCGTGTGTCGTGTATTTTGGGGCTACCTAAAAAAGGACTATAGCATATTTGTTGTGTTTATAATGGGATCCTGCTACTTAAGGAAACTACCATATGGGGATGGAACGTTGTTTCAAAGCCTCCTTATTTCGCGTTGCGGGTCAAGTGTGAGGGGTTGTTCTGGTTTGGGGGTTGCATGTGAGCTATCGTCCAAACTCCTAATATTCGCCTCAAATTCCCCTGTAGCAGTCCACTATATAAACCCTAAACCCTAAATCCCCTATATAAACCCCTTTAAGCTCATATGGGGTTGCAGGCTCCCCAAACCTTAGACCGAAACCACGAACCGTAGACCTCAAAAGCCTTGGCCTTGGGAAAGCCTGGATTTTTTTTTTCGGGGTTTGGGGTTCAGGGCTTAGGGTTTAGGGCTTAGGGCTTAGGGTTTAGGGTCTAGGGTCTATAGGGTCTAGGGCTTAGGGTTAGGGTTAGGGTTTGGGGCTTTGGATTTTGGATTTTAGGATTTTTGGGTTTAGGTTCTAAGGCTTTCAGAGTTTTAGGTCGGGTTTAGGGTCCCAAGTAGAAGACGCCCCTGATACTCAAGAACCTCTATATACTACATAGCAGTTTCCATTTTCTTTTCAATTAGCTCTACAGGACCCCTTTGGAGTTTAGGGTCTAGGACTGGGGCCATGCCAGTGTTGCACGGAGGGTCTGGCAAAGGGGGAGTAGAGGGGATTCAGAGGCTTCCAAGCGTCGAGAGGCTGGATCAGCCTCGGCGAACTAGATGTAAATTCGGTTTGAATTGAATTTGCTTCAGAACCTCAGATACAACCAGATGAGATGACTTGCGAGATGTTCATAATTGGATGTAACAGGGTTCGGTTTAGGGTTAAAGGATTAGGGTTTAGGGTTCCACGAGTAGGTGATAACCACTCATGCACTAGGTAACTGATGCCTTTCAGTTCCGCGACGCGTTCAAAACGACCGAGCCATCAGAGGGTTGCAAAGATCGTAGATTAATCGTGAGCATTCACCCCGAATCCTCCTTGAAATCTGCGTCAAACAATTTCTTTCCAATTAAACCTGACCCCAAAGGGTCCAAGGACCCAAATAATAGGGTTTTAGGGCCCAAATACCATTAGTACTCTAGTGTTTGGGCCCTAATACCCTATTATTTGGGTCCTTGGACCCTTAGGGGACTTCAAGGACCCGCAACGCGAAACAAAAAGCATAATATCTTTGCTGCTTTCGAGCAGCTCCCGGACCCTAAATCCCAAACCCTAAACCCCTAAACCCTAAACGCCTAAATCTCTAAACCCTAAACCCCCAGATCCTAAATCCCAAATCCCTAAGCCTTAAATCCTACATCCATAACCCTAAATCCCTAAACCCTAAGTCCCTAAACCCTACATCCCTAAACCCAAGCCCAAAAAAGACCGAACCTTGGCAAGGTCGGGCTTAGGGTTGCCCTGGACCCCAAAAGCATGTAAAAATAATGGGAATTTTCAGGGTTTGGGGTTATAGGGATAATGGAAAAGAAAATGGAAGCTACTATTTAGGGTTTAGGGTTCTGAACCCCAAAAGTGTGTAAAAATGATGGCTTTTATGGCTGTCATTATGGGTTTAGGGGTTTAGGGTTTAGGGTTTAGGGTCATTATTTTACATACTTTAGGGCTCAGAGTTTAGGATGTAGGGTCATTGCACGCCGTACCCGCCAGAATCACCTTCGACTTTTTTCTCTCATGGCTACTACGGATGGCCGCCTAGTACACGGGTCCCCACAAGTCAAGCTCTAGGGTTCAGGGCTAAGGGCTTGTATACTGGGAATTATTGGACTGGTTGAGGCTTATCACAGTACTAGACCCTAAACCCTTCAAACCCCTAAACCCCAAAACACTAAACCCCCCAACCCCTGAACCCTGAACCCTTACTCTTTAAGCATCACTAGTTTGGGGGATGCATCTTGGTGGGGCCCATGGCAGTCTTACGATACTCTGGGAGGTCACAGGAGTTCCAAATCAAGGCGATTCATGCGGTCTTGCGTGACTTGGACCAGTGCCCTATGTTCACGCAGATTATGGACCTTTGGCATGGTGAGTTTGAGGTTTAGGGTTTATAGGGTAGGATACAATATCATCAAGGAGGTGCTGACCAGGAAGTATCAGTATGGTTTGGGGTCTATAGGGTGTAGGGCCTAGGCCGATACGATTATATCGTATATGTGGAGGGATTTCCAAAATATGGTCCCTCATAGGATACACCATACTTGAGGGGCCGTACTACACCGGAAACCCTAAGAGAGAAATTTCGCCGTCCTATATATACACACACACACATGCATATAACCCAACCCCGGACCTTAAATCTGTATGTATGTATGTATGTATGTAGGTAGGTATGTATGTATGTATGTACGTATGTAGGCATGTACGTATGTACGTATGTACCTATGTATGTATGTATGTATGTATGTATGTATGTATGTATCTATGTATGTATGTATGTATCTATGTATGTATGTATGTATGTATGTATGTATACGTATGTATACGTACGTACGTAGGTAGGCAGGTACGTATGTATGTATGCATGCATGTGTGTATTAGTTAGTTAGTTAGTTAGTTAGTTAGCTAGCTAGCTAGCTAGCTGGTTAGTTAGTTAGTTAGTATGTATGCATGCATGTATGTATGTTTGTTTGTTTGTATGCATGTATGTATGTATGCATGCATGTATGCATGTATGCATGTATGTGCATATGAATATATTTAGGAGCCTCGGGACGTACGTACGTACATACATACGTACGTACGTACGTATGTATGCATGTATCTGCATATGAATATATTTAGGAGCCTTGGGAAGGAACCCAGTGCGGTATGTTGCTTCAGATGCTTTCGAAAAGGTCTACCAAGACTATTACAAAGTATGATATTCCCTACTGTCAATATTACGGTTACGAAAGGGGCCATCCAGGCGTGTAGGGTTTAGGGATCAGGGTTCAGCGTTTAGGGTTGCCAAAGGATCATTAACGCGAAGCCCTTCACCCCTCCCCTGCGGGTGCAGGTACCTTGCTATATGGGCTTTAGGTGCCAAAAGCCATTCTATTGGAGTAGTTGGGACCTAAAACCCCATGGTTTGGATACGTCAACCCTCTAGGCTAGACCGGTGGTGACAGGCTAGAAGTAGAGGAAGTAACATATGTCTGTTCAGCTGTGCTGCCTTAGGTTGCCCAAAGGATCCTCAAGTTCTTTACAAAATAACAGACCTGTTTTCTGGAAATGAAAGGTATAGCAGTATGGCGGTACAGCTTGGGGTAGTGTCCCCTAATTAAAGAGTTACTCACGTAGGAGTCTTGGGTTCGAGGAGTAATGGAATCTTCGTGGCTTTCACTCTGGATGACAACTTTTCATTCGGTATAGCAAGACTAAGCCCTAAATCCCAGAACATGGTGGTCGAGGGTTGTCAACCACAGCTTCGTTGGTACAGTTGCCACATTGCGCCCTGAAACGCACGAGTGGTAATCCTTGCTCTTGATCAATAACCTTAAACCCTAAACCGCCCCCCCCTGAGTCACAACCTACCGCCCATTATTGTAGGGACCCCATTCGGCTTTAATGTTTTTTTTTTCTTTTCCGATTTAATTCAAAAATTAACAGTGGATAGTGAATTGATGTTAAGTAGATGTTAGTGATTTTTAGGGTCTGCCTTAATCCCCAAAGTATGTAAAATAATATCCCTAAGCCCATAATAGCAGCCATAAAGGCCTTTTTTTTACATACTTTTGGGGTCCAGGTAACCCCTAAACCCTAAACCATTTCTCTAAGTTTAGCCGGGTTTTCGGCTCAAAGCTGCCTTCGCCTTGAAGTTATGGTGGATCCCCAATTCTGGATCAATGTTAGGGATCCTACCCTAAGGGTCCAAG
>CAJNIZ010002747.1:16997-49965 GCA_905231905.1 Symbiodinium pilosum
AGCGCCTATTTTTTTAACTGCTCAGCTGTTGATGGTCATGTTGGGCTTCGTCTGTCAGCTACCACGGCATGCTTGAGGCCCACAAAATGCAGTCACGAAGTCAGTCAGCTTGGGCGCCGATGACATAGCACTCGAAAATCCATAAAATGACTGTCGATGATTCCAGGCTTTCACTGCATAGTAGTTGGCAGTGCTGTAATCCCCTAGGTCCTAAACCGTAAACCCGAGTCTCTAAACCTCTACCCTAAGCCCAACACTCTCAACCAAGAACTCCAAAGCCAGAGCTCGAAACCTGAGAAGCCATGCTTCCCCCTGCAACAAACAGCGTCGGAATACCTACATTAATTTCTATTCCCCTACACCACCAATGACGAATAATCCTTACTTTAGTACCATCACATATTGGGATGGGCAATATACATATATATATATATATATTTCAATGCTTCCTGGGTTGTACTCCTATTGTCGTATCCCTCAACGGTTTCCCCAATATTGCCCCCCAAAAAGCCCTTGTATGAGCCCATGTAGTCCCCTAGAGACCTTGAAAAATCCCCGAACCCAGGGTTACAACCTTAGAGATACATGCCTGAAACCCTTGATTATTATCTTTTTCTGACTTCCGGGCCATGAGCCTTCTGCATTTCCCTGGGGCTGAAAAGAAAGACAGTACTATGAAAAGACTTTGGTCCCGAAAAGTAAATATGCGTTGTTTGTAATGCGAAAGAAGACCCAAAGGTCCTAAGCCCTACCTCCTCTACAAGCTGCCGCTGCGAACCCTCAACTGGCAAACGTGTTTCAACAAATAATCCTGGCCGAAAGCCCCAACAAACCCAACCGCAAACCCTGGAACGAATTGAACATCCCCGTTGTACTACACAACGAAGGCCTGAAATCACTCGTTATCCCTAACCGCTAAAAGAACCTCCCTACGCCCCCTATGATGAATAAGCGCTAATATAATACCATCACATATTGGTCGAGATTTATCAGGGGGTGGGGGCTGGGCGCTTCATTACTGGGGGGAAGGATTTGGTCAAGGCTGATCTTGCCACGAAATATGGTAGTTTCCCAAAATAAGGGGACCCCAGTATAGACCCCAAAATACTATAATCCCTATTATAAGGATCCCCAAAATTGTACCCCTAATTTTAGGAAACCCCCATATAGATTGTCCGACTGCTACCGGGCGAGCACAGGTCCCAACCTCCATCCTTAACACTAACGCCTCAAGCCTCAATACTAAATCATAAAACATAAACCCCAAATCCTAAGCCTTGAGCCCCAAATCCTAAACCCTAGACACTCAACTCCAAATCCCCCAGTCCTAGACCCCAAATCCTAAATCCCCCAATCCTAGACCCTCAACCCCAAATGCCGCAATGCTAGACCCTAAACCCTAAACAATCCCAACTCCTAAACCCTAAATCCAAACTCCTAAATCTCAACTCCTAAGCTCTAAATCCAAACTCCTAAATCTTGACTCCTAGACCCTAAATCCTTAGTCCTAAATCCTAACTCCTAAGTCCTAATTCCTTGCAAGCTCTTAAAGCCTGCTGGGCTCCCGACAGGCTGGCTTCAGCATCACGCCATAAGTCTCCCTGTCATGGGGAAGGTCTAGGGTTTTGGGGGGCTATGGGGAATCTAGGGTTTTAGGGGTTTAGGGGCTCGAGCTTTCTTAGGATTTACGGATCGGAATCTATGTGCACATATATAGGTATATGTGTGTATATACATAAATATATAGATATAAATATATTTATATATATATGTGTATACAGAGATATACATATCACATGCGGACATACATACTCACCCTCCCTCACACAACTGTGAAGTAGGTGTGTACGCACGCTTCTATATATATATATGTTGTGCTGGAACAGGGCTCTCCGATGGATAATGGGTGCGGTGTGAGCATATATATATATATATGCATGCGATATGCTACATCTGCATAAAATATATGCAAGCGCATATAAAGATATATATATATATATACAACACACACATACATGTATGTATAATCATATACGCTAACCCATTTAGCAAGCCACAGTGCTCTATACTCTGAAGCCTATCTGCGTCCCAAGTACCCAAAAACACACACACGTAGGACCAAAAATACATAGCTGAGGGTATTTCAGGCGTCCTGGTGAAACCTAGGCTCTACGCCCTAAGGCCCTAAAGGCTTCTAAAGCCCAAAATCCTTTAAACCCTAAACCCTAAAGCCTAAACCCAAAACCCTTAAACCCTAAATCCTAAATCCTAAAGCCTTAAACCCCAATCCCCAAACCGCCAGCCAGGCTTGTGAATGTCATAGACCAGGATCTTCGGCGTGGTCAAGCCAGCAGCCTTGATACTGTTCATCCCCTCCCCCTAGCCCAGAGGGTCCAAGTACTCAATAATTAGGTACTTGAGTTTTGGGCAATAGTAAATGTAGTACAGATTTTGGGCAAATATATATATATATATTTATTTATTTATTTAGTACTTGGACCCTTAGGGTAATAGGTTTGGGGTTAAGGGTTTGGGGTTTAGGGATTAGGGTTTGGGGTGAAGGGTTTGGGGTTTAGGGATTAGGGTTTGGGGTTAAGGGTTTGGGGTTTAGGGATTAGGGTTTGGGGGTTAGGGTTTTGGGTTCAGGTCAATATAAAACCCCCCAGCCCGCCTCATATGATCTAAAGCCACTGTGATCTACCCTAAGGCTCTTGGGGGGTCTGCCTAGGAGGGTCTGGCACCTCTGTAGGAGGGGTTGGTCCTTGGCCTTTCATGACCTAGGGGTCGGAGGAAGTAAGCTGAGGGACCCTGAGGGCCCCCAGGGCCCGGGAAGGTTCGAATCAAAGAGCCTCAAATTTCTCGTGTGCGCAGGCTGATGGAAATGTATAGAATCATGAGCCATAGTCTTACAGCCCTACAAATAGTTGTTATAAGGATTAGCTATATAGCACTATATCATGTATAATGATGATTCGGGGGATATATAGTTGTTCAAAGACTATAGCTCATGTTGCAGATGTTCTTAGGATCCCAGGCATTTCGATTGCTTGTGGCAAATCCCACCTTGAGCTTCGAAACAGGATGTAGCCCCATGACACACAATTTTTTCCGGCTGCACACATAGTATACAGCACAAAGTAGGCAGCACGCCGTGCAACGGTGCCTCACGCGGGCACAAAGTATCAGCAGCTTTACGGAAGGCTGAGAGTACTAGCGTTTAGGGTTTAGGGTGCAGATGTTTAAATGGTTTCGGGTGCAGGGATTTAGGGCGTAGACAGTTTAGGGATTGACCCATGTACAGCACATGAAATGCTGGCAACACACTGTTGCACAGGATTGCTTTGCGAGGGCGCAAAGTATCATCAGGTGTATACGTAAGGTTTAGAGTACTATAGCGTTTAGTTTAGGTGTTTAAACCGGGTTTCATGGTGCAGGGATTTAGGGTTTAGACGACGTTTAGGGATTGATCCCGGCCTTCAAAATGTCGAATGTTAAGCCTCACGATCCTTAGCCCTAATACCTAAACTCGCAGTTAGGCATGAACCCTAAACAGTTCGTGAGTTGTATATGATTTTTACAGTCCTTCCACACAATCATGCTGTGCCAATGGAACTGCGATGCCTCGCAGAAATGGACGATTACGAGGACCGACTCCTGCCTGCCAGACGTGACTATAAGACTGTCCAGCATGGATATTTGTGTGCACATGTGTATTGTGGACGCAGCTTGCTGCGAGATTGGCTTAATTCCCTGTGCATGCACATGTACACGCACTCCATGCAAGTCCAGGGGCAGGTATGTTGGTTTCATGGAGCATTTCTGCTGGGATACACGCACATCCTATAACGGGCAGATCATAGCTTGTCTTTTTGCGTCTTGCAGCATGTCTGCTGCATTGCGGGTGCTGGAACTGAAGAGCAGCTGGGCTGCATACTGTACGTCTGATTTAGCCAACTGCTGCTTGCAATAGGGTTTGCGTGCTGTTTTTGCATGCTGAGGAATCCTCAACACCCATATCCCCAATGCAGCTTTCTTGGATTGCGCCGAAGCAAAGAAACCCTCCAACACACTTTTTGTGGAAGTAGAAGATGTGCAGAGTATATCTTGCGATGACCTCGACATCTACCTGCCGCTGGTTCTTGCCTGCTTTAGATTCTCTCCCATGGGTGCCTTGGATTCATGTACATAATTTGCTACTGAGGGCCCTTTGCTGCATGCATCACATTTATGTTGATGCCGGTAAGGTGTGTTTTCATCGGTGGATATCCAAAATGCTTTCAGCTCCCTCGACACCGCCGCTGATTTTCGCTTGAGCAAGGGCAAGACTCTGAAAGAGAAAGCACGGTGGGCTGCTGATGTTTGCTGGCCGCATATAGATAATCAATAGTGTGTGTGTGTGTGTGCATGATTGTGCTATTTTGTGCGCACCGGTGTGACATTCAGGAGGCGGCTGTTCTCATGAGCCTGTTGTCGTTTGCCCGGCGTTACTGGAGAAAAGCTTTGGAGAGGGATACGCAGACGCACGCAGCTTGTTCCATATCATGCACTTTGCGTTCTCACACATTTCGTGTGTTTGTGATGCACACGGCCTGATAATACGCAGTCATGCGCTGAACCCTAGGCAGCTCGGGAGCTGATAGAAGTGTGCCGTCCGAATCCTGCCAAGACAAGAAAGAAAGGCAACAGAAAAACGCTCAATCCTGAAACGCACGACATATCCTCGACTGATTCTGATATAGTGTTCGTGGCCATGGATCAGATGCCAGTCCTTGATCTGGAGTTGGGTCTTTCACGTTCCCTGGCTTGAGAGTGATATGTTGTAGGGATGTTACGCATGCTGTGCCCTGTGCAGGCGTAGGTGTGCTGTTTGTAGATATGATATGCGTGAAATCATGTACCCCGGACTAGCAGGAACTCCGACAGCTGGATTTGATGGAGCTGGTGTTGGAGGTTACGGTTCTGTTCTACACGCCTTGTATGTTCAAGCGTCTGCGGTGCACACGTAGGCCCCTTGACCCTCGCCGATGCTCGAGTTTCCATGGAAGATCTGACGGCAGGTAGCTCGCTTAAATTATTACGTAAGTTTGACATGGCTTCCGTGGGCTTCAATTGAAATCGTTTCTGTCAAGGTGCTCCAGAACCTTCGTGCGGTGCATGTGTGGGTGAGAACATGCGTGCTGAAGGTGGGATCTAAAATCATAGGAGTGCTTGTGCGAGTTTGATCATGCAAGCAGGCCCTGGAGAGATGGTCCATGGACACGGTGCTGGTTACCAGTTTTGTGCTGCAGGCAGGGTATGGTGCCTGGGTTTTTGTTTTTAGGATTGCTACGTGGTTCATATGCTGGAGATAGGGGGGTCTCTCTTATATACATGTGTGTCATGCAACTTTACACGCAGACTCTGGCCCTGCAATAGAATGATTTAGGCTTGCTGCTGTGAGCTTTTCTTGAGAGGACGAACTTTGACCCCGGAGACCTTGGCGTTGAGCGAGACTGATGCTGCGCAGGCGCATGTTGCGGTCATTTGACCTACAGTTTCTTGCTGAAGTCGTGGCGTCTGTTATAATTATAATTTGCAGTAATTTTCATGGCAGCGCTCTCAAACCCTGCCTGTGGAACCCTTAACGTGCCCTAAGGCCCTAAGCCAAAGTCTACAGGTTTAGGATGGCGTATAGGTTGTAGGGTCTAGGGTATAGTGCCTCCGTAAACACAAAAGTAGCTAGCCCCCACGTACAATGTATATACACATTGATGATAAGTAGCTAGTTTTATCTCGCTAGCCTGAGCAGCAGAGTTGCTTGAATGCACGCAGGCTGATCACAGCCAGCGCGCCTGGGGTATGATGATGTGGGCACGTATGAATGAGCTCTTCCCCATCTACCGCAAGGAGATGGAAGCCCAGGGTTTTGCACCCTGGCCTTCAAATGCCATTGTAACAGCAAGGGAGTGTGACTTTCAAGTGTTCTACCCTGTCGTGGGAACAGCAGTGCATGTATGTGAGGAACCTTTTACATATATCGATCGCGTGGCGGCAGATAGGGAAGAATTCCAGCGTTGGCTGGATCAACGGCAAGGTCAGGTGGCAATATTGAAGGAGGCTACGCAGCACATGTGGTTCCAGGCTTACTGTATGCTGAATCGAGTCAGCATAGAGAACTTCTTAGACCCTGCCCTTGCTCCCGGCATGGTGCACCATTGGCAATCATGGGTTGCTGAGCAGGAGGCTTGATGGCAAGTGTTTTGTATGTACACGCATGCAGCCCTGAACAAATTTGAGTTCTTGTACATTTTCCTCTCATACGCATTTAGGAGCTCAACCTGAAAGAGCAAGATGCCGTGCTGATATGCGACGAGTCGGATGATGAGGAGAATGATGTGCCCGAGCCTTCAGCTGGCCTAGAGCCAAGTGAAGTCGTGACGCCTCCTTACGTGGCTTCTGAATTGGTCAAGCCGATTGAGGGTGCGGAAGCTGTTGGCAACAGGTCTCGTGCAAGTGTCTTGCAGGAGTTTTTCAGCGCGCATAAAGCTATTGCTGGAGCTGCCACCACGATCCATGGAACTAAAAAGCTTATGGTGCCGACTGATGATGATTCTCTTGTGACAGTAGAAGACCTACGTACGCAGATGGAAGATGAATTGCAAATCTCGGGCACTGGCCAGAAACGTAGTTCAGAAGCCCCCCCCCCTGCGCCTGAGTCGGAAGCAGTGCCAGCCCGCCACACTTGCAAGAAGCCCCGCGTGACACCTGCAGCTGCCAATGAGGCTCGCAACCTTCTCAGTGTTATGCACGCGGGTAGCCTGAAGGTATAGTTTAAAGTTTTGGGATCCTTCCAGGGTACTGTGTGAGCCTGTGTATGTGTGTATCTGCCGTGAGCAAGCTGCCGCGTTTTCTCATTGCGCCTTTGTGTGTGCACTCATGCAAGCATATGTTTGTGCAGGCATCGGTTGGAAAACAGCATGGTGTGGATAATGAGTCCAGTGGAGGGGCTCGCGTGGAGAATGAGTCCAAGGACAGGAGTCTGTGTGTGCGTGCGTGTGTGTGTGTGTCAACATGCAGTTATAGGTTGGGTCCATTAAGCGCAGAGTGAGGATGTGTGGGCTGCCCTGCCATGATTAATCATGTGCGCACGCGCCTGTCTAGCAACCTTTTAAAACCTAAACCTCGCCAAGCCTTAACCCTAAACCCTAGAACACCTAGACCATCTAAAGCTCTAATAGGGATATATATATATGCATTATGACTTCGGGCTCTGCTATGAACTTACACGCCTCTATGTGTGTGATGTTTTCACAGGGTCACAGGGTGCAAGTTCATATCAGCTATATTCGGTTTCCCGGGGTTTGTGGAGACGCTGGGTGTGTGTCGCAAGGAGCCCGCCTCGACGAAGTATCGCTTGAAGGAGCCATCTGCAACTGTGATAGCGGAGGTTTCTCACGCCGTGGATACAACCGAGCCACCCCGCTATGAAAGCCAGTTGCGACGCAAAAATGCAAAAAACAACATTGAACCCCCGCAGGATGACATGCAAGCAACGGATGATATGATGCAGGAAATGGAGGAGGATGTTGCGGAGGAGGAAGCCAAGGATGAGAAGACAAAGACTAGGGCAAAATCAAAAGCAAAGGCGAAGGCAAAGGCAAAAGCAACGGCGAAAGCAACGGCGAAGGCAACGGCGAAGGCAAAGGTGAAAGGGAAGCCCCGCATGGCGTGCGACAAGGAGGAAGAAGCGGAACTGGAGGCGGAACAGGATGATGAGGATGAAGAGGCAGATGATGATGAGGTCAAGGATGACAATGACCAGAAGAAGCCTGTCACTCGGGAGCCCCCGCCCGGCCAGGACATGCCGCCATACCCCACTGATGCCCTTGAGCCTCCGCACCACATTACAAGGAACCATTTGTACTCGAATGTGTACAAGCGTGCACTCACCAAAGGTCTTTCCAAAGAGGGAGCTGCAGAGATTGCCCGCCAGCAGAGCTTGTGTTTCCACGTTCACGGTGTTGTTTCGAAAGCTTTGGCTGGGGCATTCAGAAAGCCCAAAGAAAAGAACAACAAGTAGAGATTCAGATCCCGTCAGGGTGTGCTTCGTTTCTGTGGCGAGTGGACGATTTGTGATAGTTCCTACAGTGTGTATGTATGTTTCTTGTTGCCCTTTATTGCATGTCAACAAATAAGTTTCGATCTACAGCCACTACGGAGCGTTGGGGCTTTGGCAAAAGGCTGCAAATTTTGCACGTACGATAGGCTTCGTGAAATAGTCATCGCTAACACGCTTGAAGATGCCTGTTTGCCCTACTTTTTGAACCGCCTGTGGTTTGTCGCACAGCCGGGCCAAACATGTTCAGTTGTTCCGACTCAGATTTCGTGCTGGAAGCATGGAGCAAAAAGATCTAGCCATGAATTTTCTAAAGCTTGCACGTCTGTGTGCCAGCGTCTTGCAAAAGCGGATTGGTACTTGTGTGACAGGCTTCGTGCATACACAGCCCTTTGTCCGAAAAAAAAAACGATCCTGTAGTGGTCTGCTCTTTGGGCCTTGCTGTGCTTCAGCATGTCTGACATGAGGCCCGGCAATTACAAAAATCGGCTGTATACATGCATGTGCACATGCTTAGTTTTGCACGCACGCTTAAATGATGTGCAGGCAAGACTATGTGGAGGATGATGATAATGTACAGGTGCCCCAGCCGCTGCCACGCCAAGCAAACCCTGGATTTGTTCCCCGTCGCTTGATGGACATAATCCTGATGATCCAGCATATCTTCCCTGCCCACCACGACCGCTACTACAATGTGGATTGTTTCGCTGGTGAGATGGCTATCTCTCGGGCCTTTAGGACTCGTGGCCTGCCATCAATAGCCTTGGACATTTGCAAGGATTGGAGGGATGACCCTTAACTGCATGTGGAATCGGGGGGGTGTGCGGGCCGCATGTTTTCCTAACTCAGGATATATTGAGCCCTTTGGGGTTTTGCAGACATTTGCGTGCGGTGTTGAGCCTGTGCCGTGGCGGATTACTATCCATGGGGCCAGTCTGTAGCAGTTGGGCGCCCATAAATTGCATCTTGCTTGCATTGAGATACTTGGGGTGGGTTATCTTTTTTCTGCGTGCTTAGCATGGGAATGCTCCCGCGTTCGTTCATTGATGAGATTTCGGTTCAGGGCTTGGGATAAAAATTGCATGGGTCTAGGGCTGGTGAAGAGCTAGTGCATGTATAATAATATATTATAGCTTTGCTAGCATAGTGCTTCCCTTGGGTTCTTCTGGAGGTTTTTCTTGGGGCTGAGGGCTTTGGGAAGGAAGCTGAATGTATAGGTGGATAGCATGAGTTCATTAATTTTATAAAATATGGCTATAGGAAGCGCTCTGCATGGGTTCATGACCTATCAAAACCTCAAACCCTAAACCTTAAACCCTAAACATATCTATTCAGGATTCAAGTTTTGGGTGTCAAGGCATACCCATGGAGGCCCAGCATAAAGCATTGTTGCGTTAGCATGGCAATTTGTGCCTGAGGTTATATATATTGCCACAGTACGGCGGAATCATTCACGCATTACCTATTGTTGAGCTTCCCTTGTTCCGAGGTTTGTAGGGGCCACATGATGTTGCAAACCGACTGTAGAGGGTTTATGCGAATAGAGAACTATTGCATGGACCATTGTTCATGCAGCTATAGCCTATAGCTATAGGTCAATTGGAGATTTTCGGGCGCGTGGAAGAAAACACGATCTGAACCCTACACCCTAAACCCTATAGGTAAACATGGTGCCCTGCTCTGAGGGTGCACGTGTTCATTTATGTCGTGGATATTGGAACTTGAGGTCTTCTGTTCTGCGTGGGTTCGCGTGTGGATTTGATTCTCCTATTGGGCTCTTGTATGAATGCAGGCTTCATGCAACTATACGCTTCATGTTGAAGTCCTATCTACAGGTTCCGGGGTTTATAGACAATTCTCGTTTGCAGCATGATGTCTTGGGGCCAATGATGGTGAAGGGAATAAGCCCTGCGACGGAAGTATTAAGGTCCTCTTTCATGATCATCCCCACGCTGGCATGGTGAGACCTCTGTAATTGGCGTTATGTACGAAATAGAAGGTCCTCTTTCATGGATCATCCCCACGCTGGCATCACGAGACCTCTATAATGGCGTCATGTACGAAGTAGAGACGGTGAGCCGTATGATACATTGTTAAGACATTGGGCTGCAATCTGCATTCGCAAAGAACTGCTATGGACGGGAAATGTCAAACGCATGGATAGTGGAACCCCAGGCGACAATGATTTGTATGAGCGACCATATCGTCATTGTAGCGGTCCCGCAACCTGTGACTGATGAGGACAAGGAGAGATGTTCAACCAAGATGGAATGACATCTTAGTGGCTGATGGAATGCAAATTCCTTGTTGTATAGCGATTGTTTCTTGCATGGATGCCGGTCTGCCTGCATGAAGAAGGAGGCCTGGAAAGCAACAATTTCAGTTTCGCGCGCGCGCGCGGAGGAGCAACTGAATTAATGTTTCTCCCCTATACGCTATAATAGCTATAGCTATACCCTCTATATATCCATAGCACCATAAGGCTTTGTTAAAAACCTGGTCCCAATTCCTGTGCTATAATAGCTATATAACCTATATATATAAGCCCCATAGCACCGTAAAGCCTTGCTAGAAACCCATTCCCAATTCCTATGCAGCGGCTGCTATTGCATGGTACATGCATCTCTATGCCCCTAGTGTGACAGCAACTGAAGTTGTGCGCTGCGCGTCTACACGCATTAAATCCACAGTGCTATTTATAGTTTATAGCAGGGATTTGGGCATGGTGCCTTGCATGGTGTGCGCTTGTGACAAGGCTTGTGACGGTCTTGTGTGGCTAGCTGCGGGGGTCCAACAGTCTATAGTGTGAACATACGCAAGGTTTTTTGGAGAGGTGCTCCTGTAGCCATGGCTAGAGGCTCTGCGTGGTATTCTTCGCTAATGTTTGTGTGCGGCTGCAGTGGCCTTGGGTGTGTTGACCTTGAGCGTTTCCTCTTCCACCGTGCTTGCATGCGTGCGCGCGTGCGTATGTGTGTATGGTGCATGTTACATGCGTTTTATAGGGCATTAGGGTTTTCAGTTTAGGGGGTTGGGTTTTAGGTGTAGTGCATGCATACACGAAACTAAGTCGGCACAAGCGGACGATGCAGAGATCAGCCGCTGGGCAGGAGCCCGGGGGTATGTGTCAACTGAAAGCTGTTCCACGTTTATATTCACGCGTGCATGCAGGACACATCTGAAGTACATTCGTGACGCCAATTTGATGGTGTCGCGGGTGTGGGCCTATGTCGCTGTGGGATTTCATTTGTTTACCAATCTGTTCTGCTGCTCCTGTTTGTATGTAGGAAACTTGCCATGCGTGCAGCTAGCTAAGTGCGTACTACTCTGCATGGTGGCGCTGATGATGGATGCTCACTGGATGATAGAGAATCCGCTGCAGTCCATCGTGCCCCAATTGCAATAGTATACTGAACGATCTCACATGTGCAGTGTCTTGTGCGCGAGAAGCTCTTCACCTGTGATCTGCGCGTGCTAAGATCGACCTACACCCTCGCCTGGCATCATTTCTTGCATCGAGACCCTTTTATAGGGCCTCTACCTGGCTTGGCATGTTTAGCAAGTATGGGGAGGGCACGCCGAAGCCACTGAAATTGCTTGCCAGCGGAGATTGGGTCTTGCGCTTGCGTCGTAGGCTTCAAAGGTCACGGTTTCCGAAACAGTCGACCCTGACGAGACGATATGTGAAGAACGGCAAGGTCAGGTTTGCTGGCACGGCCAAGTTGAAGGGAAGCCAGCTTTACCCGAACAGCTTCGGGCGACAGGCGTTTCTTCAATGTTTCATGACGGTTTTTTTTTTCTATCTCTCTCCCTCTCTCTATCTCTCTTCCTTCCTCTCTCTCTCTCTCCCTCCATCCCTCTCTCTCTCACAGCAAGTCATATATGTTGCCGTTTGTTGCGAAATCCCGGGTGAATTGTGTAATTCCCTTAGTTCTTTCAACATGCACTTGCAAGACCAGCCTGAGGCCCCCTACAGCATGACCCCCATACTGCCCAAACCTAGAGCCCTATAAGCTCTAAACTCCAATAGTTCTGCAGGTGTAAGCCCGTAGGCTTCTAATGTTTGTTGGATGTGGGCTGAGCACTCTAGTGTTGGGGAGACCAGCAAGAGGTAGTGGCTTGTATATAGATGAAAAACGGGGTTTCGGGTTCAGGGAAGTATACCGGGTTGAGAGTTCAGGGTTTAGTGTCTAAGGCCTAAGCTTGCTTCTTGCGGTGGTTAGGGTTTCTATGCATGATAGGGACCCTGCTTGTTGCGCAGGTTTGTTCGCGATTCCTCACATATGCGGAGGCCAATCCAACCCGCCCTCAGCTGATCGATGACGCGCAGGATTTGTGGCAGGATGCCCAATTGGGTGAAGTGGAGGCTTTCCTACGTCGCCTAACTCTCGAGGGCCACCGCTGATTTGCTGCTGTAAGTAGGACATGGGCGAACTTTTGCCTGCCTGCCTAGGATCCCTGATATCTATAGAGCATTCAAAGCATCGGCAGTACATGAGCCAACTCTAGGGATGAAAGCAGGCTTAGAGCAATGCAATTTGCAATGCAGCACCAATTTGCAAGCTTGCTTGTGTGTAACACACGCAGCACTGCATGATGCATGCAATCACATCACGGATGGCTTGCGGCTGAAACTCAATGTGCACTGCAGGGTACACGAAGTATAATTACTATTGCGTGGCAATCTTCTTCATGAGGCCCCCATGTCCTTTGTACGTTCAGAGCAGGCTTCAGTTAAATTGTTTTCTTGCAAGGGTCCAGGCAAAATCAGAATGTGTGTTAGAGGCATTTATAACAATGATTGGAAAGGTGCGCATGCAGCAAAATGTCTACTCTATATGTGGGATGGGTTTGTTTAAAGCTAGGCGCGGCTGGGCTGGGTAGAGCTAAGGCCTCCTTGAGAACCTGTTCTGCATGGGTGGTTTCTGCAAGGATTTCCAAAGGGCCTCCAGACCTCCAAGAATTCTTACTTGAACAGATTATGAGGATAGTTAGCGGGGATAAAGGGCTTGGGCGGGGGGTGCTACGTCGGAAGGCGTCGGAAGGCATCGGAAGGCGGCCGTCGGAAGGCCGTCGAAAGGTTCTTGGGCCCCGAAATGAAAAGGCTGGTGAGGGCCCATCCCAGGGCCCATCCAAGTTAGGCGTCGGAAGGCCGTCGGAAGGCGTCGGAAGGTTTTCCTATACTACTTCTAAAATCTTGGGGTTTGCAGAAAAGCTTAGCTTTCTTTAGGGCGTTGGGTTTAAGTGTGCTCGGTATACATGTGAAGTTCGGCAGTAACTTCTTCAACGCTGCTGATAGCAGTGGTTCTATATGAATGACTCTTGGCCTTTGCAGTCTTGCCTCCTGCGCAGACCAACCATGATGCAGATGCTGCCAATCCGCAGCAGAGCAGCTCCGAATACCTTGGCCAACATGCATATGATTCGATTCGAAGCAATTTTGTGTCTTTTGGCGTGTAGTGACGTCCTGTGCTGGAACATGAGCAGCGTGAAGCAGGATTGCGTCTGTGTGATTGCTTTCTATTGTGCTGCAGTCTCAATTTGAAAGATACTTAGCATGTCAGGAGATCTCCCATGGCGCTCCGCAGGAGCATCCTCCTAATGGGAGAACTTTTATGCCAAGGGTGCTTGCCTCTGACCATGCACCACATCTTTAGGGTGTGGGGTTAGGCTGCAGGGTGCATAGGCAAGGTGCAAGTAGCTTCGCCGCATTGCCCAGGCTTCCTCCGCAGGAACCTCGCAGAGCCCCACAGTCTGCAGACGGTTGGCTTCGTGCGAGGAGAGCTGGGGGGGTAGAGTTATAAGGCCCATTATATTATCTTAATTATAGAAACGTTCTTAGCTCAAGGTAACAGACGAAGAGAGCTGCTATTGCATGTACATACATAACCTATCCCCTATAATATCAAAAGTCTCTGCAGGTACTATAGGGAAAGGTTCCCGGGCGTCAGGTAAGCAGCTATAGGAAAAGATCAGTGTGTTGTTTCATGCTATAGTATATAATATCTAGCTGAAGGTTCTATGCACATTCTCAAGATCGGATCGTGCATCTTTCATGTGCTATAGCCCCCTATAGTATAACCCAGAAACGTTAAAACCACGAATCCCAGAACCTTTGGAGCCAACCATAAAGCCCTGAACCCTAAACTGCCGTGTAGATTCCCACACAGACTTGTTTGGTGTGAACGGCTTACCATGCATGCAGCATAGCTTCACCCCGAAGCGTAGATGTATAGAACCTGAGGCCGTCCGCTTGCAATCTAGCCTTTTGTTCCTCAGCCCACCAAAACCTGCTGATAATATGGAAGATGAACCTTGCTATGATTGTGCATGTTAACCATGGGCCCACAGCTACAGCAGAGGGACATGCGTCTGTGGCTAGACTGCGTTTATTTTCTTATGTAAGATTACGCCGCGTAGCCGGATGTGCTGCAAGGACAGCCAAGCCACAGAGGCGTATTCGCCTTGGAGGCCAATGGCTCGGGATCTTGGGCTGGCAGGGACTCTGGGGTGAATATCTAGAAATATTTTCGAGCCACGCCGTTCTGGGCTCAGGGTTTTGCAATCCAGGGTTTAGAGTTTTTAGGTCTTATAGGGCAAGTTTAAGGTTTAGGATTTAGGGTTTTTTGCCATTGCCCCCATAATTTCATAAGGCTGATGACACCGGGTGCTTTTTCGAAGTCCTGGACCATGAATTCTGTGGACTTTACTCCTGGATCTACAAGAGTGCCAACGAACAGCACGCCCAACTCCTTGCCAGAGTCTGCAGGGATGGTGGTCACGCCTGGGCCCTGCACTTGCAAGCGGGAACTCTTCATGAGTGATGAAAAGCACCTTAAGAAAGCTAGGCCAAACCAGCCTCCAACCAACGTTGCAGGGCCTGTTTTGGTTTCTTCAACTGCACCGTGCAAAAGCGTTGTTCCGCCACCAGGGCCAACCCCAGCCGCTGTGAAGTCTGTGCCCGCGTTGGCGTTGCGGCCTGCTTCCCTACCTGTGCCTGCAGGGTTTGTGCCTTGCCATGGGCAATACGTGCAAGACACCCACCCTGCCCCAAACGCACCGCCAAAGTCTGTAGGCCAGCTCTTGGCTGCACCTGTCCAGCACTCAATCCCTGTTCCTAAGGTTGTGTTTTCGCCGAAGAAGTTTGCTGCGCCCATGCCTGTGCCGGCCTTGCATCCCAGTGCACCTTCTTCAGCCTGTGTTGGTGCAGCCATGTCAACCCACAAGGCGCCTGCCCCACCCGCAGCCTACCCTAGCCGGTCCTTGCTTTCTGAAGCCCCACGCGATGATGCCTCCAGCTCTCCATCGGCCGTTGGCGCCCAACATGGTGGCCACGCCACAAAAAGCAAGAGCACCCCCTCCGTGCTACGCCCCGCCACGTGTTCATCTCATGGGGACTCCTCCACCTCGTGCCGCGAAGCATGAGCCGCAGAGCCCAGCCCGTGCTTCGCCGGCGACGCCGTCCAAGGCTACTGTAAGCCATCCAGCGGCTCCAAGCCCGTGTTTAACCCCACCTGTCCTTGCTGGCCCATTTGCCTGGCCTCCTGTTTCTCCGCTGCCCATGAGCCTGGCCATGCCTGTTACACCCGCTGCTGCAGGGCCTGTTGTTGGAAGCAGCCCAGCTGTTTCCATGGAGAATAGCCCAGCACTTCCTCGCGTGCCCGGTTCTTCGCCAGCATCTATGGCAACGAGCCCCGCTGGCCCATCCCCGGCCTACAACCCTGCCCGAAGCATGCCTTTGCCCGAACTTTATTATAAAGGAGCGCCACCGCTACCTTGCAAAAAAGAGGTTGCAGAAGCACGCGCTTGTGAGGACAAGGCAGCTTGTCCAATCCCAGCGGCGCCTGCAAAGCCTGGCATTCTGAGGCGTGTGAGCTGGGCAGACCAAGGGCCAACCCCGGCAAAAGCAACTCCTGCAGCCCAAGCTTCTGCAAAAGCAGCACCTACTGTTCCTGCAGCCCCGGAGTCTGTAGAAGCAGCACCTACTGTTCCTGCAGCCCCGGCTTCTGTAGAAGCAGCACCTACCGTTCCTGCAGCCCCGACTTCTGCAGGAGCAGCACCTACCGTTCCTGCAGCCCCAGCTGCTGAGTGTCATGAGGCAAAGGCAAAGGCAGCAACTCCCGTTCGTGTGTCCCCAGTGTCAGCAGATCCAGGAGCTCCCCCCGCGAAAGCGGCTCTGGAGAGGCACCATCTACTGTTCCTGCCACATCTGCAGCCCCTGGTGAGCCCTCACTCCAGTCAAGGATTGAGCAGATTGCTGTGGAACCTGGTGCTATGGCAACGTAGCAGCATTACCCTAAACACTAAACCCTAAACCCTAAAATAAGTTGCAAGCATGTCTTGCAAGCAGCGTACCCGTGTACAAAAATGAGGCAGTGCCGCATGGCAATTACAAGGAGCGTGAGAAGCACTACGCAAAGTTCAAGAGGCGGAATGATATAGGGTTTGGGTTTACATTAGCAAGTGACATGCGCATCCTCTATTTCATGGCAGGGAGCTACACGCCGGCACCAGCATACCAGCTGACGTGCTCGCCTTATGGACGAAAGCAATCCAGACAAATAACAAAGCGGCCAAAACCGCTTTGTTTGCAAAGTGGATGGAGAGTGGCAAGGAGTGGATGAGGATTCCAGGCTGTGGTCTTCATCTCTAACGGGTTTTGCTTTGGAGTCGTAGCTTACGGGCTTACCAGGTTGATTGAGGCTGGGCTGTGAGGCCAGAGGTTACAGGGCCCATGGGATCAGACAAAGTGTTTAGGCTATTAGGGCTTGGGTTTTGGGGGTGCAAAACGCTAGAAATTGGGTACTGCCCCTACACATCGAAATTTATAGTAATAATTATACATATATATATATATGTATCTTTGCTATACCCTATGTTATGTATGTGTGGTGGCAGTACCCAACTTCTAGGGTTTAGGATATATAGAGGGTTTAGGGGTTGTGGGGTCAAGACGTTATTTAATAGATGACTCGGATTTGAGGGTTTAGGGTCTAGGGTATATTTCATGTATACTATTCATGCAATATGCATAATTATACGAAAACTGCATGGCGGGGACTTGAGGCTTTCGTGGCAGGCACCTTGCAACCCACCGGAACAGAACCACCTTAAACCCTGACACCTTCTTTATGCTTACGTATGTGAAGCCCTGAATATACATTTTGGAGGGCATATGTTCAGATTACTATAGATCGAGGTTTCCCTTTTGACCAGCTAAGGATAATCATGGGCTCACATGAGCGCTATAGTAACCCCCTTGTACCCCATAGTAGTCCCCTATAATAATCCCCTATTTGAATAGCCCCGTAATCTCAATGCTCCCTATTGTCGTAGCTGCGACCACGAACCTCGGAGCCAATACCACACGCCCTAGACTTCAACCGTTCGAAGACTAAACCCTAGGCAAGCCCTAAACCCTACGCCCTAAACCCTGAACCTATAACTACCCCTGACCAAATGCGTCCCAAGGATGAAGGTACGCCACACCCGCAGCCGCGAAGACCTCAACAAAGACACTCGCAAGCGCTCGTGGCTCACGCGTGCACAGCTGTTGCACATGTACTCCAATTCCACGGATCTAGTTGATAATCTGATAGCGAAGAAGATTTCAGAGAATCAGTTTCGTCCTCATCCGGACCTTCCGGACGTGCAGGCGGCCACTCTCTACCATGTTGCGTTGAAGCACCTATTTTGCGCGCACTTCTTGTTCTGCAAGAATTCTTTATGCTTGATGCAGATGATCAAGACTCAATCTAAGGTTCTCGTTGATCTTTCCAATACGGAAGAAATCATTGCTTCCGAGAAAATGGAAGTTGGAATGGAGGGCGAAGTCCAGGATGAGGTACGTACACAATTAGATGTCGAAGCTGAACCCCTAAGTCCAGACGTGCGTTATGGTGCAGGCTGTAATGCAGCTGATTGGCGGTGGCATGGCCCAGCACATGCTCGCCACAGGAAACAGCAGCGGAAGCGCGCCCGTAGCCACCTCTGGAGACCGGGGTTGTTTGGGTATGGGGGCTGCAGGGAACGAGACTCCAGTCTTGCCTGGCAAAGGCAAGGGCAAAGGCAAGGGCAGAGGTCGGGGACGGGGTGATGCAGAGGCCAAAGAGACCAAGGTAAAGAAGGGCTTGCTGTTACTTGCATGCAAAGATGTGATATAATGTAAGCCCACGAAGCCCCCTATACATACAATTTGATCTCTAATGGGCTTATACACCTGAATCTCCAACTGTAGAATCCTAGCTGGTTGTGTCCACCAACCTTTGAATTTTACTGCAGCTGAGGGATGATATGCCAAATGTAGATGAAGAGCCCGCCTCAGCGGCGGATTGGATCATGGTAAAGGTGACAGCTGCCTTGGGACAAGCAAAGTTGTGGCCCGTGCGATTGGCTTCTGTTCGGAATCAGCTTCAGCTGAGATTCTAGTTTGCATTTGGGATTTCTACAGGGATCAGGGATCATATGGATATGCATATGAGCTATAGTCTAAACTCCTGCCCATAGGATATGTAGACTGTCGTTATACCTATACAGCAGTCTTCTGTAATCATATACAGTTCCCTTATAAGGAGTTTAGACTCTAGCTCATATAGCTCAAGTCTTTGTCTCTTGCATGCGGAAGTTTCAGGGGTTGTGCTGCAATTCTGGAATGGTGTATGGCCTTATAGAAAACCTGAACAATTCCAAAGTTAGGGGCTCTGTATACATTCCCAACATATCCCAAAAATCTAAATCCTAAATTGTATATATATACATATGGCTATATGTGCCTATGAACCCACAACAGTCTTATAAGGCTTCCGAGGTTACACAGGCTTGGTAAAAAGGACCCATGCGCAGTGAAAAGAACCCTAAAAAATGAACCGTGCCCCATGAACCACCAGAATCAATCCGAGAATGAAACGCTACCCAGGGTTTTTTTCTTCAGAGGCAACTCAATGGTGGGTCACGCTGATGAGCTGGAGAGATCGTTCCAGCAGCTGAACAAGTACTTGCATGAGGCACGCAGGTCTGATTGCATGGTTGTTGTATACTATATTGCACTCTTTCATGTTCAGGAGATCGCTCCTGATGCATTCCGCGCTGCTGTGTGTCTTGCAGCGCAGCGGTACGAGCTCTACATTGAGGATGCCAAGCAGGCAACCAAGGTGTGCCCAAAGCCCAAGAAGCCGAAGGCGAAAAAGGACACCGCTGACAAGGAGTTTAGGGTGTGGGGTTTAGGGTTTTAGGGTTTAGGGTTTATTTGCAAAGCTACAGGTTTACCGCTACAAGCCTTTCTCCTGACAGCCCATGGGAGCTTCTCAAAATTCTGCACTGTCTTTTCCTACCCCGGGCCCAAAACAAAATCCTGATAGACATATTTCTATATGAGGCCTAAGCCCTAAACTCCAAACCCTAAACCCTAAACCTTCGAGACTCCACAGCTTCTGCGTCTCCATGCAGGAAGAAGAAGAGGATGCATGAGCTGCCCAGGGCCGCGCATCGATGGTAGATATGCTCCTGCGGAAGTGATGGGGAAGGGCCCGCCTACGCATGCTGATTGATTTATGTGCTCCATGCATGGGCCTGTGGGCCATCAACCCATAAATGCTTTGCTGCCATTGGCATGCGTGGGTAGGGATCGGTCAAGGCATGCGATCCTAGGGCTTGGTGGGAACTCGTGGCACTATGTGTATGTGAACGCATAGGCCTTGGATTATCCTGCAGTCTAGCTGCGGGCCACTTACATGAAGAACACCGATGTGCAGCAAAAGGGTTGTTCTGCGTGCATGCATGTATAGACCTGCTACGCCTGCAGATGAATGTTTCTAAATTTATGCGTGGGAGGAATTGCCCAAGCTCGAGGTCGATATTCGACTGGTGATGAGGATTGCATGGTTCATGCATAAATATCCCTGACCTTAGGCTGTACCTGACCGAAAGCCTTAGCCCCCCGTACAATCCGAACCCCCCTAAAGGATCCTCCAAGCAAGCGCCGGCGAGTTCCATCGCAGCAGCAAACCTTGAATGACGACCAGGACATTTTTTGAGGCTTCCACGTTGGGGTAAAGGCTTTAAGCTAGGGTGGACTCCTGGGTAGGCTTCCATCTAGGAGAATTTGACGCAGGGTTGCGTTAAACTGCTGAGAGATGATTGTTTGTAGGGTTGTTATATAGCCATTCCCGCAAAACAGTTCATCATGAAGTCTTATTCGTGAGAGGAATCGCGCTCTTTGGGGGAGCTACTGCTTGAGAACTACGCCTCAGGGAAGAGCAGTGCCAATAATGTCACTTCGAAGATTAATAATAAGAACATTTTCGGCGTTGATTTATAGCATCCATATAGCTCCATGGATCCATACGCCTAAACCCTACACCCTAAACCCTAAACCCTAACATAATGGGGTGGATGAGGTGCGAGAAGTGGCAGCTGCTGCAGTGGGCTACTGCAAGCAATCTGGAGGGAAGTTGTCCGCGCGTACTGATCTGGTACAGAAGATTTCATCTATTGGTACCCGTGGAAAACATTTACAGAACTGTGAAAGAGATCTCCAATTCGCTGTGAAAACGTTTGCTAAGGCACTCAAAGTAAAAACCATAAAGGGACCTTGCAGGATGTGGGACCCGGGTGAAAATGCAATCGTGGAGGTTCAGCTTAGCTTTCTGGACCCTGTGAGTCTGGCATCTGCTTTCTGGCGCCTGGGACCAAACGTTTTTCGACAAATATTCTTTGGCAACATGACAGAGAATGAGGTTATGGCCTACTGGGAGAACGCAGCTGCAAGATGCTTATGGTTCCAGCGATCAAATGAGTCGACGTGGGACCCTTCCAAGTGGAAACGACTGGCACCAGTCAGTA
This sequence comes from Symbiodinium pilosum, assembly GCA_905231905.1. Lineage (NCBI taxonomy): Eukaryota > Dinophyceae > Suessiales > Symbiodiniaceae > Symbiodinium > Symbiodinium pilosum. Next base: position 37,930 of record CAJNIZ010002747.1, read on the forward strand.
TCTACGGGGACGATGTCAACAACTATAGGAACACTGAAGCTGGAAACATATCCATTCTCTCGTGGTGCTCTGATCTTGCACGGGGAAATGGACCATTCCTTCGCTACATGCTTCTTTCCCTGTATTCTGAATATACAGCGTCAGAGTGCACTTACAGCGACATGCAGGACATATCATAAGTTCGTTATAAGCCCCAAAGCCTGTCCCTTAAGCATACAGTATATATAGTTCATAGGGATGATGTATCCTTTCCCTGGCCCTATAGTAGAAAAGGGTTGTTTCATGAAAGACTGCCCCCGCCTGGAAGCTTGAAAGTTTCCAATAATCCTAACCATCAGTCCTAGCTATATATAAAAACCCTAAACTAACGGCCTTAAATCCTAAACCTATAAACCGCTAAATCCTAACCCCTTTCAGGACATGATTTTCCCTCGTCTACAACTGCTATGTGATTCTGGCGCGGGTCACCCTTGGCAGTTGGAAGGCTACAACTTCGTCTTGAGTGCTATATTGGGGGACTTGAAATGGCAGAACCAACATTATGGCATTCACAATTACAGAGCTAACCAGCCGTGTTCTCTATGCAGGGCGATGAAGTGTGCTGATTCTGTGGGTGACACCATTTGTGACTTTAGAGATGATGCGGCCCACTTGCAAACACAGATCTCACATGAAGAATTTATGGCATCGCTGCCTGCGGGAACTGCACCAACACCCTTTCGATTTGGCATGCGGCTCCGAAGTTTGGGAAATCCGTTCCGAACCCTTTAAGCATTCCAGAACCATCAAACCATCAACCGGAAATTTCAAGAATGTAGGGATTATATAGGGGTGGGGTTTTTTTCCAACGCGAACATAGCCCTGCAGGCTTGAGAGATGTCTTCCAGACCTAATGCATGCTGGTCTCTTGGGCACAGGGAAGTGTCATGCTGGCAGCATTTTGGTGTACCTGGTTGAGGCGTCATGCTTTGGGCTCTTCAATCGTGGTGACTATGAAGCCCAGATGCAAGAGCGCCTCCGTGTAGCTTACAGGCATTTCTGCAATGTAAGATTTTCCAGTGTGCACGTTTTGTCTTGTGATTCTATAACGCTTTCAGGCTTTCTGTTTTCCCACGCATGCGTTTGAAGGAGATTCCGTTCTTGGATCAAAGCCAACAAGCTCCGAGTGGTTCAACCTCGGTTTACGCCAGCTAGACTACACAGAAAAAGCAGAGCAACCTTTCCTGTTCTGTCGTGCAAGGCAATTGCCGGCAAGGTGGTCGCTTTTTGGCTATCGAGCGTGGCCACACAGTGGGCCGCTAGTGCCCACGCAACACAGCTGGACAAGACAGTGGCGGTTTGTGCTTGGAGCTATTGCTCCATGTTGCAGCTCATGGACTCCAACCCACTGGTGATGTCTGAAGAACAATCTGAAATGGCTTACCGCCGTGGCATGTTGCATCTGAAAACCTATGCGTACTTGCGCTCCCTCAGCTCCACAAGTCCTCGGGGTGGACTGAACAAGAACATGTGGTTGATGATGCCGAAGCATCACCACATACAGAAGATGCTTCGAACGATGAGGGCTGAACGGGTCAATCCACACTGGTACAGTCTTCTGACTGCTGAATCTTTTGTGGGTCTGATTGCCAAGCTGACAAGGAAACTTGGCACTCACATTTTGTTTTTTGTTGGTCGGTTAGTTCCTGCAGTTATGGGCTATGGTGAGTAGAATGAAACCGCAATGTGAACCAACAGGACTGCACATCGCTCTACTGTCACTCTTCGTGGACTTCAGCGTTACCTCTGCATTTTGCATCTTCGGCTTGAGAAGGCTTTGATGTAAACAAGCCACTTGGAGCCATGTGTCCTCTATCTTTAGGGTGCATGAGGCCTTTCAACTTCTCCAAACAAGATCTACCCCAGAAACTTTACGCCAGGGTCTCATGCAATCCCTGTAGCTTGCAACCGCGGAACGCAGTGGTGTGATCACAAGCTGCACAAAGGCACCATCAGCTTTGCGGGATAGATTCGGGGAGGGCTGAATGTTTGACAGCTTTGGATTAGTGTTTGGAGTTCTCCAAGATGCTAAGCTGGGGTTGGGAATTATAAAGCTTCAGCCGCCCTCGTGGCGCAAAGATGGGTTCACAATCATGGTTTACAGGAGGTTGAGGGTTGAGAGTTGACAGGGCTCAGGGTTCAGCAGTTTAGGACTTTGAATTTACTTATAAGATGCATTTGCATGGGTTAATGTTGGAGGCTCATGGGAGTGTGGGATGATTCATATTCTTTGCGGAGGTTCATGGGTTTTAGTGCAGCCTCAGATTGAGCACCTTTATTGCTGGACAGGGCAGTTTAGGGTTTAGGGTTTAGAGCTTCATAATTATTCATGTAGAATTCTACCCAAATCCCTAACCCCTAAACCCTAATCCCTAAATTCTACACCTTATATAAACAAATCCTGATCCCTAAGCCCCACACCTGAACTAAACCCTTCCCCATCCCTAATGCCTAAACCCTACACTGAAAAACCCTCACACTTACGATCGCCCTCTCTTATGTCGTTGCTGGTTAGGGTCTTTTGCATGGCACTCCTTTGGATGGGCCCTCCCGGGAAAGGCCCCTGCCTAACTAAGAACCCTTGGGCCCTGAGGCCCCTTGGCTTATTCCAACTCTACTATGATCAGGGCCCAAAGGCTCCACGAGCGTTAGGGTAATACAATATATTGGGAATATTTGATGAAGGAGGTGAGGGTTTTTCATATTAGAGGAGGGCCTTACTGTGAATGTAACTGTACATAGTGTGCACGTGTACATTTGCAGAGGTATATATGCGGATATAAAAAAAGATATGTGTACACATAAGTTCTAATGGACAGATAGGTAGATAAGTGGATAGAAAAACAGATAGACATTTATTCCACAGGTGTATACGTGTCTATAACTTGTTTAGGATTCAGAGTTCACAGGGCTTCTTTCAGGTTCAGGCGCTGGGGCTTGACCCTACTTTACACCCGAAAACCTGAACCCAAAACCCAAAACCCATCCAAACTTACATAAAAATTGTTAAAGGGGCTTCGAAGCAGCCAAAAAGGCCTCGAAATACTTTTCACAAAGTTGACGTGACACGAGCGCTTCGAATCGTCTGAAATAGGGTCTATTCATAGACTTCGTCCTAAGCCCTAAACCCTAAACCCCAAGCCCTAAACTCTAAACCCTAATTTGTAGACTTAGATCCCCGGGGTTGGGGACCATAGGGCCCTGGGGCTATACAGAAGCTACATCTGAGGAAACGCCCCTGGAGCTCTTTGGAAGCTGCTAAGATACTCATCTGGCTCGCCCTGAAGGCCCAAGTATCCAAATAACACGGCTTCAGGTACAAAGAACATCCAAGAAGCATCCCGATCATGGTATTTTGGGCCGTAACTCCCCATCATTTGGGTACTGGTGCCCTGAGGTACATGCCGGTAAGGATACATAGACAGCTTGTTTTTCAGCCAGTGTAACCCATACGGAATCACAGAAACTTACCCCTAAAGGGTTCTTCCAAAATAGCCCTTACATAGCACTTGTGTGAAGCAATGTCGTCCTGCATGCCATGTGCACCCCAGATACTGTAATCGTTAAGGTCGGGACTTCACAAAATGGACCCTGACCTCCCTCGCTAACACGCCCTGCGTAACGTCCAAATGTGGCGTTCTCTAAGTGCTGTTTGAGGCTACGGCTGCGAGAACTTCGTTCCGCAGTGCAAGGGAACCAAAAGACAAACACACGGCGTCCTCAAATCCTAAACCCAAAACGCCACACACACACAATATCCCAAGCGAAATATCCTGAATTACGGCATATACCCTACATCACATTCGGGATTCTTGACATAATTTAGGGTGATTAAAGATCCTTTTTACTTTGGGAATTTGGACTTCCTGGGCACTCCAGGATTCAAACTCTAAACCCTAAACCCTAAATCTGAAATCCTAAGTTCTAAGCCCTTAACCCTAACCTTGGGTCCGGGCGAACAATTTCAGATTCGGGCTAGGGAGAGAGGGAGCGTCGACACCTGGGGACTCCATAGTGCTTGCTTCGGTGATTTAGGGATTAAAGTTTAGGGTTTAGTGTTAATAGATTTAGGGTGGAGGGTTAAGGGATTAGGATTTAGGATTTAGAGGTTCAGAGTTTAAGGTTAAGGTTTAGGGTGGAGGGTTAAGGGTTTTCCGTTAAGGTTTATGGTCTAGGATTTAGGGTTTAGAGCTTCAGAGTTTTGTGTTAAGGTTAAGGGTGGAGGGTTAAGGGTTTAGGATTTAGGGTTTAGAGGTCGGGGTTTAAGGTTGAGGGGCTTAGGTCCGGGTTTAAGGTTGAGGGGCTTAGGGTGGAGGGTTAAGGGTTGTCCGTTAAGGTTTAGGGTTTGAGACCTAGGGTTTACAGGTCGGGGTTTAGGGTTAAGTTTAGGGCGGAGGGTTACAAGGTTTAGGGTGGAGAGTTAAGGGCTGAGGGTTTAGGATTTAGGGTTAAGGTTTAGTGTGGAGGGTTAAGGGTTTAGGATTTCGGGTTTAGAGTGTAGGGTCTATGGTTTGGGGCTGAGGTTTAGGGTGGAGGCTTGAGGGTTTAGGACTTAGGATTGAGGGTTTAGGCGGGGAAGGGGGTCAGGGCTTAGGCTTGCAGGCTCGGGGTTTAGGGTTTAGGATTGAGGGTTTAGGGAGAATCCTTCCAGCACTTTAAATCCCCATCAACTAATGTGAGCCACGGGGTATAAAGTATGTAACAATGTAGAGTGGCTTAAGATTTCCTCCGCCTAAAGGTATCCGCAGTGAGGGGTGGGAGGGTTTAAAGGGGAGTGCGCTTTATGCACTCACGTGGGCCTAGGGAAGGGTTCCATATAGAATAGAGGAAAAGGCTCCAGGGACTCTGACAAGAGATTGTATTGGGCAAGCACAAGGAGGTTCCCTCCCTCATTTTGCAATCCGTCATTCTCGTACGAAAGCCTACCGAGGGGCCAAGAGTAGGTAGTACTTGGGTGTAGTGTTGAGGGCTTAGGGCTTTGGATTCCAATGTAACTGTTATTTATGAACTTTAAGCCCCACGAGTAGGTCTTACACTTTGTTAAGTGTCGCCGTACAAAGTATTATAGCATTTTTGGGTGATAAAACAAGCGAAAACCATTCTGGAAATTCCCGTTTAAAATCCAGGGTTTAGCCTTCACTTAGCTCTCAAGTGCGACCAGGCTTGTGTAAGCGCTAAAAACAAAGCCCTGCTTATCAGAATGAGTTTCAGGCAGCTGCCCGGAAAGTAAAAAGCTGTTAAGTCCTGAACACTACAGTACGTTTTTTATTACAAGACAGCTGTGTTGATTGAATATATATATATATATATAATAGCATTAACAAGGGACTGCAGGATAGTGCCTGGCCACAACCTGCCTACGCCCTGAACATACTACAGGCAACCCGCATGCAGTTCCTTGACAGCATCCTGGGCCATTTCATGATAATACTGCTAATAGCTTTGACATCTTAATAGTGACAGGTGTATGTACTATGTACAATACTAACCCAGAAGGATAGAAAGGGAACCGTGATAGTGATCATGAAGATGAAGACGAAGAGGATGATAGCAGCAGCCGCAGGAATACCCGCACCGCTGATACAACGGAGCTGCTCATCTCTCACCTGGCTTGGATCGCTAGTCATCTCCCCTGATAGCTCAGCTTTTGGGGAACAGAATAATATGAATCAGAGGTCGACAGTTGCCCTGCAACAGGTGCTTTTCAGAATGGAGAATCCCTTCGCAAGACAGCTCACAATACGGCGTGCTAAACCGTAAGTCCTAAATCGTAAACCCTAAACCTTGTACCCACAACTGCGTCCCCGGTAACTTGGGGCGTGGCCTGGGCCGGCAAAGACATCCTCGAGGACAGCTGCTGTTGGGTGTAGGGTTTGGGATTTTTGGGTTTAGGGCTTAAGGTTTGGGATTTCGGGTGTAAGGTTTTAAGCTTAGACTCTTGGTTAAAGGTTTGAGTTTAGGGTTTGGGTCTGGGGTGTTCGCTAAGGATTCGGGCGAAACGTGTGGTCCCTTGGTGAGCCCTCTCTAGCCTCAAGTTTGGGGCTTCAGATCTTCTCCAAATCGGCCTACTCTTACTTGGAGGGGGGGAACGGAACGTAGTAAGTTTAAGTAGGGGAATATGTAGTGTTACTTGTATGGGTTATGGGTGACTATGAACCTGCTTGCCAAATACCCCTGACCCTCCAAGTAGTAGCTCTGGGGGACAGCTGGAATTTCACCAGGCTCGTGAAACATGTTCAGGAACTCCTGTCGGGTTAACACAGACTTTGAGATTGCATGCGTACTCTTGCGAAGTTCCTACTCTTGCGAAGTTCCTTGGCCTTCGAAACAAATCAGGCGGCAGGTATGGCTCAGAGAGACATCCTGACAAGCAGTGAACAGAAAACTTGCCTGTTAACCCACTTACCTACAGTCTCGCCGGTTACACCGTTATGCCTCTTAATTAGTGGGTAGTTGCTACTAAACTGTACGACATTGTATCCACAGGAAGGCCCACAACCCGTCATTTAAGGCTGGAGGAGAAAAATCCGGCACTGCGTTCCAAGACGCATTTCTGTACCCAGTACTTAAGCTCCTGTAGGCTGTATCAAGTCAAGAATTCTTCAACATCGTCAAATGAACAGTCATGACGTCGAGCTCCCTGAACGAATCTGGTGCTCATTAGGGAGTGGCGAAATGGATCCCGACAGCAATCTCCATAAAATAAACCCTCTGGTACTCCATTCTCCCATTTCAGGGGCCTAGTAATTACCAATAATGGAGAATCAAATCTAAAATAACATGGATCTTGATTTATCAAGGGTGTTGCTTGAAGGAAAGAAAAAACATAGACAATCATCAACATCATTTGGAGGTGCCAGAACCAGAATATCGGCAATTACTGTGACAGATGCCTGTTTTGAGCTATTCTCCTAAAGTTCAGCTCTTCATGAATAGCAGTGAGAACACAGCACCCTCTGGGACCCTAGACCCTACCTCAGGGCTCCCATGAAATTTTGTTTGGGCGGTTTAGGGAGCCCGTTCCGTGGTGCGATCAGCAGTCAATCTGACCTGAAGACTCCAAGTACCTATAGTCCCCCTTAAGTAGATAGAACATGGCTTTGGACACATTTTAGTAAGATCCCCATTAACCCCATATTCTATCTGCTTAAGGGGGTGCTGTATGTAGTACCAGTTTACGGTTGAGGGTTTATGGTTTAGGGTACATACATACGTGAGCCCAAAGGTGCCAAATAGAAATGCTCCTGCCATTATGGTTAGATAGACCCTTAGGGAAACCGTCCCCCTAAAATCCAAAAGCCCCAAACACCTTAACCCTAAACCCCAAACATCCCAACCTTGAACCCTCAAGCTCCTAAACCTCCGAACCCCAAGCCCTTAACCCCTAAACCTACCGTAATGACTGAACCCCAAATCCTAAATCCTAGACCCTAAATCCGAAACCCCAAATTCTAAACCCTGAATCCTGGACCCTAAATCCCAAGCCCTAAAACCTAAAACCTAGATGAAATCCCAAACCTAAGCCCTAAACCCGAATCCCTACACATGCAAGACTGCGGTTCTCCTGATATGCGGACTCCGAGCAGATCGATACGCAGGTGACAGGCTCGCTCTCGTGGAAGGGGTGAGCGTGCGCGACTACCTTCGTCATGTAGGGGTCCCCTAAATTTAGGGTCCCCTTAATGGGTTTTATGGGGGGTATATGAGGATATATAGGCTTTAAGTAAGGATTGTATAGGCCCTTTTATAGGGGGTTATACACGGGAAGAATAGGATATATAAGCTTCAGGGATTAGGGTTTAAGGCTTCCCAAAATTAGGGATACCTTCTTGGGGGTCCCCGTAGTAAGGATTATCGTATTTCGGGGTCTATATTGGGGTCCCCCTATTTTGGGAAACTACCATGTGGGGCTCTCAGGATTTAAGGTACTGGGGTTTAGTAGGGAATAAGGGAATGTCTTCAGGGTCTAAGGTTTAGGATTTAATGGTTTGGGGTTTAGGATTCAATGGATTTTAAGGTTCAGAGCCTCACAACAAGGGATGAAAACATTTTGGGGTCTACTTGGCATCCCTGACTTGCGGAAAATACAATGTTCCGTGCTACGCCGGCATACGCAGCTTCTTGCAGAGTATAAACGTGGCAGCAATTTTGAGACAATGTCCAGCAACCAATGCACTTGTCAGGCAATGCTTTGAAAGGCTTAATTGAGGTTCAGGGTTTTGGGAGGTCCGAGAGAGGAGGTACCTAGCCTAGCAAATCCCAACCCCTTCATGCGAATGTATCGCCCACCCTTAGTATACGATATGTTCCCCAATACAACCCCCTAAGATCCTAAACCCTATACTAGTTTCCATCTGCTTTACCCGTTCCACTATACATACCCTTATATAACCCCTCTAAAGGGCTAGGAGTGGGGGGGGGCATTGTGCTAGGAGGAGGGGATTACAGACCCCGGTGCTCCGCAGCGCTCTCTTGGGTTCCCATTCCGAAATCTAGGGTTTAGGGTTTAGGGTAGACTTAATCTTTTGGTTTGTTTCGGGTCGAGGGAGCTCACTTGAACATGAAAGGATGAGATCATGAGCCCTATACGCTCTGCAGTGGACAGAACTGACCTGATGCCTTTGGACGACTTCTGCAGAACCAATGCAAGGAATTCCTGAGCGTCATCCTGCTGGTTCTTAGTAGGGAGCATGGGAATGGTTTAGGGTTTAGGGTTGAGGGTTTAGGGACATAGTCTCTGTATCATTCCTAATATCTTCCCTTAGTTCCTTCTAGGAACCAGTAAAACATGCCTGAAACGCTCGTCCCTCATCTCGTGATCTACCTCACAGATCAAAGCGACCTTGAGAGAGGCCAACCGAACCCTATCTGGCCGCAATACCAATCCTCCAAATGACTCAGAACCTCAAATCCCAATCAGAAGACCTTTCCGGTCCTACCCACACCCGAGCCCTAAACCCTAAACCCTAAATCCTAAACCCTAAATCCCGGACCCTAAACCCTAAAGCCTAAAAGCTACACCCTAAACCTCCAAACCCAATTGAATCCCCCCTTGGCCTCGCCCTTTCTCGAGTCGATGAGGAGTGCCTCACCCTGGCTGGTGCCCACCGCCATCCTCCAGGACTCCCCTAAAAACCCACAAGGGGTTGTAGGGTTTAGGGTTCAGGGTTTAAACCCAAAACTCTAAACGCTAAACCCTAAAACCTAAAGGTTAATAGAGGCCACAAGGTTGAAAGATCTAAGTTGTGGTCTGTTATTTTTTTGGGGGGGAAGGGTGGTGGGGGTAGGGTTTTGGGTTTAGGGGTAAGGTAGGGCTATGCTGACTGTTAGCAAGAGTGTAGCGTTGGCTGCCAGCAACTACTAAGCCACAATGAAGCTCTCAGTAAGAGAAACCTGTTGAAGTCACCCAGATATCTTGTTTGCGAAGCACTTCACTTACTCGTGGTTCGTTCCCTTCATAATACATTCCCTGACTCCTTACTAACCTCCAGTCAGTTAAGGTTCGGTGTCTTTTGAGGGATGTAGAACTCGCTTTTGGCTTTTGTGGCACATGATGGGATGCCCTAAACCCTAAACCCTAAAGGTGGAGGTCTACCAGGGCAGGCTTTGCTAGGCCAGCCTAGACCCTAAACCCGAAAACCTAGATCCTAAACCGTGGCCGGAACCTGAACCCCAAAAGTATGTAGCATACCGGCGTGTTGGGCTATGTTTAGGTGTTTTGGGCTAGTATTATACCTACTCTTGGGGTTTAGGAACAAACTAAGCAACCATCGGAGATGACAAGTCGAAACCTCAAGGGTTCGCCCACTACCCCCCTCTATACTGCCCCCCCCTAAGTTTCCCCCTCAGTTAAACTTATTTAGGGATGATTTGGCCTGTTTAAGGCTAAAAAAGGAAACCTAGCAGAGGTACTAGCGGAGGTAGTACAGGGAGGAGCTAGTAAGGAAACTTTAAACCCTTAACCTAAAGTTGACCTGATTGAACTTCAGTGCTTACTGACCTAAAAGACTACCCGGGTTGACTACGGCTTTGTAACATGGACCCCACCTTCATTCATCTGCTTGTTATCCTAGGCCTTGAAATGAAGACCTAGACCCTAAACCTGGGGAAAAACTGTAGCACCAAGAATCCTCAATACCCAACACCCTACAATTCTAAACCCCAAAACACCCTAAAACCAATAAACAAAACTTAAGCCCCAAAACCCAAAACCCTAAAAACTCTTAGCAGATTCGGGCACGATAGATTTGAGGGTTTAGGGTTGACGGTTTAGAGCTTAGGGATGTTTAGGGTTTAGGGACCTGGTTTGTGCTATGCTGCCCAACTTCAACCCAAGGGATCCAAGTAGCCCAAAGTAGGTAATTGGATTGGGTTTAGGGTTTAGGGTAGAGTATAATGCTAATAGAGAGAAAAACGGAAACTACCGTTTGGGGTGTAAAGACTTATGGTCTGAAATAGCCCCGAGCAGGTACTACTTATAAGCTTTAGGGTTCAAGGTTTAGGGTTTGGGGCCCAAATTAGGTCTGATTTACAGCGCATGGATCCTTAGGAAACATGGCCCTGCAGGTTTAGAGCTTAGGGTTTGGGACTTAACCTTTTGTACCTAGAAAGAAATGAAGATTCCAAGATACCAGAGCTTGAAGACACTCGTGTAGGTAATCCCATCATACTTAAAAAAAAACCCTCTCCCCCCCACCCCACGCAGCCCTTAAATACAATCTGGCCCCCCGATCTTTAATGCGGAAAATCAGATGCTGGGCCTGAAGGTGTGCTTGATATCCGCCCTGAATTTCCATTTTCTTTTCCATTCCCCCACATGCCCGATATAACCCCTCTGCGGGGTTCAGGAGTTAATGTAGTTTGCACGGTCCTTGTGGTGCCCCTGGGCTCCACATATGCGCAGGCGATGTGTCCAGAGACCTTGCCGGAAATGTTCCAAAAGGGAAGCGTACAGACGCAATGGTTGTTCTTTTCCTATAGTACCCCTATAGTAGATACTATATAACCCCATTATAGTAGCTTCCATTTTCTTTTCCATTATCACTAACCCCCCTAGACCGAAAACCTTAAATCCTAAACCCTGAGCCTGTACAGGACCCCTATAGCTTCTCCAAAATTCGATTCTCCTCAACTGGAATTGCGGCTTTACTTGTGACGCGGGTACTCGAGCGACTCCAGAGCTACTGGGAGACTAGGGTTTAGGCAGTCGAACTAGGTAAGATGATGACCTCCGCAGCAAGCACTACGCCCAAACGGAGGACATAGCATAATCCTGCTCTTTGGGGGGTTATAATATAGGATCTCCCAGATAAGTCGCTACTCACATGTTGAAACATTGCTAGTTCTGTCTAACGCCAGTGTGGAGACAACTAATACTGCAACACTGAAGTTTAATGTTTGGCTTTTTGGTTTTGGATTTGGGGGCACTGGGTTTAGGGTTTCACGGTTTGGGGTCACTGTAAGGCTTCTGAATGCCCGCCTAGAACACCCACCTCCATGCTTTTGACTGGCGCTCTTTTCATTTGCCTTGAGTCCAAAGTACCTTATCTTCGAATACTTTGGGGCATACTTAAATACCTACCATGTAGCCGCTTTGACCCCAAAGGTTCTTCACTGCCACGCAACACAAAACTCTAGGGGGTACAGAGCTACACTTGGGGCTTTGGTTATCAAATTGAACACGTGCAGGTACGATAAGGATGATAGGGGCCACGAATATACTTACAAGGTTCCCTGTGAGGCAACAATTCGTTACAGCTGTAGTGCCGGGAAGTGGGGGCGCAGTAGCAAACATAGGGCTTTATGTGAAAGGTCCAAATGCGAGCCCCGGTTACTCTGATCCGCGACCCTGCAAACCTAGCCTGAACCTTAAAGTCTGCATCTTTTTGAATACCCTAGACCAACTGCCAGTTAATCCTACATCCAACAGAACACAGTGAGGGGAAAACCTGCACGTGTATGAGACAAGATATGGGGGGGGGGGGGGGGGGGGGGCTG
>CAJNIZ010002747.1:50065-63905 GCA_905231905.1 Symbiodinium pilosum
GGGGGGGGGGGTCCTATCGCTTTTGATTTTTTTTGCACGATTCCTACATGTCGCGGCGCTCCCTCTTTTCGTCCCCAATGCGCGAGCATTCATTCATATAGACATATACATGGTTTAAACTTCAAGGACCCAGCATTACAGTTTCTACAAGGAAGTGTGCGCTTGGGGAGAACACTGGGGAATTTCAAAGGCTTGAAGGGAAAGGCAGTCTGGACAAACTCTCAAGAAATGGTCATAGTGTTGCCAGCCGCTTTCATAAGCGAAGGTCACCGCCACTGAGAAAACTAGGGGCTAACCGTGCTACAAACTTTAAATTCAAAATATAAACCCTGAAGCGAGCACACGCCGCTTACAAATCTCCTCCCCCTTGTATTTCTGAAGCACTCACCCTGGACATAAATGTTCCGAACAAAGCTCCAGCAGACGCTAGGAGGGTTTGGGGTTTCGTCCAACCCAAACAATGCACCACATAATCTCCATGACTCCTAGATTAAGACTCAAGCCGTGACCTCCTACTTGGAGGGTCAGGGGGACTTTGTAAGTAGGTTAATAACCCCTATAACCCACGTAGTAACCCAACGTATCCTCCTTATTAACCCACTTACTAAGTCCCCCGGACCTTCCAAGTACGTCCCCAAACCTCAAAACTTAGCAGGTCCTTTAAGGGGTACTGGAAAACTTGGAAGCCTTGGCGAGTACAAGGAATGATTAAAGATTCTTGTTCAGGGTTGTGGGGTTTAGGTTTTAGGGCTCTTGGACAACCCTAAAGAGGGTTAGCGTTTAGGAAGGCAATGATATGATGAGCTACAGTCAGTATTGTCCATAGAACTAATGAACATTGGCCCTTTTTACGGAAACAATTACGGATTACAATGAACTATGAAAGGGACCCCTATGTCCACCCTTCATGGTCCCCTGGTATTGGCCCTTTTCACGGAAACAATTACGGATTACAATGAACTATGAAAGGGACCCCTATGTCCACCCTTCATGGTCCCCTGGTAAGCCTAATATTGACAAGAGCTCACATGTTGAAATGCCCCCTCAATCCTAAACCCTAAACCCTAAATCCTAAACCCTCAATCCTAAATCTTAAATCCTGAACCCTAAATCCTAAACCCTAAACCCTAGACCCGAAGCCCTAAATTCCCCCTGGTAGCTGCCTGAACCAGGGATGATGGCTTGGCCTTCGCAAAGGCTGAAGTGGTTGACTTCAGGCTTCTGATATGTTTAGGGTTTAGGGTTTGGGGTTTAGGCTTGAGGAGCTTAAGGCTTTAGGATTTATAACTTATAGGAATCAGGGCACAGACTCAGGCCTCATGGTTCGTTCCGGGTTGTTTAGGCCAAGGTTCTGGGTTTCTGTTTCTGGTTTAGAGTTCAGACTGAAGGTTTTGGGGTACCTGTAGGTCGTTGGGAGGGTTCGTATTGAAAGCGTGCGGCTGGCTCGGGGATAGATATCCTGTAATTTTACGGCTTATTTGCGAGGCTCAGGCCACAAGCTCTACAACCCGTCCCCAATACTATAGATTGGGTACTGCCCCCCCCAAGTAACATTTTGGATAATAATTATGATAGGGTTATATACTGTTATATGTAGCCCTTAATAGGACCCCTAATATAGACTGTTACTGGGGGGGTGGGGGGAAGTCCCCAAACTACAGATGCTCCCCATGCAGTCTGCATGTGATGAGGACGGTGCGGCCCGGAGTGGTTGGGGAGGTTGCTGCGGGGTAATTGGGGTGTTGGGCTTGGATGAAAGTAATTCTGTCAGAGGTGTCTCAGACTCTTGAGGTCATGGCTGCTACTGTCCCAAATGCAATTCATCCAGAGCGGTCACTAAGTATTCGCTAAACCCTGAACCCCAAACCTTAAACCATCATGAGGGGGCAGCCCGGCTTTGGCGCCCGTGTGGCTGGCATCTTTGCCACGGAAAACGCGTGCAAGCTCGCTAAGGTCTCACGAGGTTGCCGTTGCAGCGCCAACATTCTAGAAAATTGACAGGTGTCTGGGGATGTATATATTTGCAGATCTGATCAGCTTCAAAATCTCCACAACTAGCTTCAAAGAATTCCCAATACCCGAAGCTCTAGTACGTAGCAGCTGGCGCCCCCATGCATCTTGGACTGACACGCTGCTTAGCCGCCGCAACAAATTCAGCTTACACCCTAAGCCCTGACGCCCAAACCTTAAATCCTAAACCCTAAACCCGCAAGCCTCTAAACCCTAAACCCGTAAACCCCTTACGGGGCAGTATAGGGTTCAGGCGGCCTTTGGTTCAGCCAGTCCAGTGATCCTAAACCTAGGGTTTAGGGTTTGTTATTGACCTAAATACCCGAAGCCTACACCACTAAATCCTAAACCCACAGATCCTAAGCCTCAAAAACCCTATACCCTCAAGCCCTAAACGCCAAAGCCCTTAGAACGCACAAACAACAAAAAAATACACACCTGACAGACACTTGTATAAACCCAGTTTCCAGTTCATGTTCCATTTTCTGTTCATTTCATTCTCCGTTATATAACCTAAACACTAAGCCACAAAACCTTAAGTAACTAACCCAGAAGCCCGAAACCCTAGAGCCCCAAACGCCAACAGCCCGCAATCCTAAATCAAATGCAGTTGACCCTACATGTGGCTTTCTCAAATTGAAATCCATAAAATCCTTGACAACGACCCCCTGATCCCCTAATAATCATCATAACCTATGAGCTCTGATCCGAATCTCTAAGCTTCAATTCTAACTCAAAAGCCGAAACCCGACATCCCCTGCTAATCACAGTGTCTCCTTCCAGATTCCCCAGTAACCCCTTAATGATAAGGGTACCCATTTTCCCAATGTTCAGCTTTCATAGGGAGACCCCAAACTTAAAAAACAAAAGGGGGCGCACCTAGCAACTATGACCTTCGACCCCTAGCCCTAAACCTTCATACTTAAACCCTGGAGAACTAAACCGTAAGCCCTAAAACCTGAACCCTAAACCCTGTTGATCCAACCTCTGGAAGTGCGAACTCGCAAGCCGCCGACCTTCGCCAGCACTTTTGTACGACAACCAAATGGATTCCTTTAAAGGGTTCAGGGATCCTAAGGGTCCAAGGACCCAAATAAGAGGGTTTTAGGCCCAAATACCATTAATATGATAGTATTTGAACCCTAAAACCCTATTGTTTGGGTCCTTGGGCCCTTAGGGGGATCTAGGGTTTAGGGATTTCTGATTTCAGGATTTAGGTTTAGGGATTCCGGGGTTTAGGGATTTAGGGGTGTGGGGGTATAGGAAATTAGGGGGGTAGCGTTTATAGGGAGTAGGGTTTTAGGTTTTTAGGGTTAAGGCAATAGGGTTTATGGATTGCAGCTTAGACCTTCTGGTTTGGTAGTTAGGGTTTGGGGTCCAGGTAGCCAGGACTTGATTACTTGGGATCTAGGTAGTAGAGAGAGAGGGTAACATATGCGTATTGGGGAAGTATGTACCGATTGGAGATTGGAACTGTTAGGAGAAAGGTTTTCGTTTCAGGGGTTAAAGGGTCTAGGGTTTACAGTCCAGGGTCCATTGGTGTTTGGGCTTACAGTCGCAGTCCGGAGGCTTTAGGGGTTGAGAGGTTTGTATTGCGAGTTTAATTAGGGTTAGGAAGAGGGTGTTGTGGGCTGTGGGCCGTTGTGAGTATTAGAATCTCTCCGTCCATAAGACCCTAACCTAACTTGCGGGTGCTTCAGGGGCAACTGGGGAGTAGATTCCCGGCCTCGCCCCCCTGACTCTAAACCCTAGACCTTTAGCACCCGAGCCACAGAAAACTCCAAACCTCAAAACCCTAAACCCTAAATCCCTAAACCATACCAGTCAGCCAGCGTACCTCTCGCAGCCCTCGCAACCTCCGCTCTCTCTTGATTGGAGATTGCCTCGAGGACAGGGATGAACTTGGGCGCTTGAAAAGAAAAGTGAATTCAAAGAGCCCGTAACCATCTCTGTGATCTAGACAAAGCAGCTCAGCGTGCTGATCCTCGGGCACAATGAAGCCGGCCCTTGTCCTGGCAGCCTGCCCGGAGCACGTCCATTTCAACGATATTCAGCTGATAGTGGACAAACCCCGGCTGATTTGCGTTAAAAAAACCTGAACCCATTTTCCTCCAGCCAAAACTTCCCCAAAACCCCTAAACCCTAGACCTTCTGCAATGGCACGGTCGGGCTTCACCCATGAAAGCAATGTGGCGACGAGGAGGTCTCTAGGCAACATACCCGACATGACCTATGGATGCTTAAGGGTTTTAGGGAGCGAGGCAGGGAATGTGGCACTGATACTAGGGAAATATATGTAGGTTCTTCTGATTGGGATCCATTGCCCAACTTTCCCTGAAGCACAAGGGAAACGCATAGTGTTGTATTGTTTCTATGCGGAAGATTATTTCCACATGGAGGAACTTAGCATCTCCATTGAGGCTACATCAGTCCCAGTAAGCTCGCCGACCATCTTCCCCAATGAATCAGCGGCGCAGGGCGCGGGGAAGCCGAGTCTCAATGACCAAGACATGAATCACTAAGCCCTGAACCCGGGCAACAAGAGGAAAGACTGCACTTTTTACTGGGCTGCTTTTAAGCGCCTTCAATTAAGTTACCATACGATGGGTTTTAGTAAATAAGCCGGCTTTCTTACTATTGTAACTTAGCTTAAGTTCCTTAACAGCCGCCCAGTTCATAGCCTAAGCTGTCTCATGACCCTAAACCCCAAATCTTAAACCCTAAACCCCTAAAACATGTTTCATCCCTAAATTCTGCAGGCCCAGCACTGGAGATCTAGTCGCCTAAAATGGGAGCGTGCCAAACTACATGCCGTGGAAGTCCTGTAGGGCTATAGCCCCCCGTAAGTAGATAGAATATGGGGTTTAGGATTCATCTTTATAGTCCCCTTAAGTAGATAGAGTATGGGGTATATGGGGATCTTATTGTAATACCCGCAAAGCCATGTTCTATCTACTTAAGGAGGACTATATACAAAGGCCAAAAACTCATGATCAGAGCTATGTATGGTATGCCCTAGAACCATGAGAGGGATGACGTAGCCTTACTCGCCATAAACCGAAACCCTAAGCTCATGGACTTTGACTATTGGCCTTTTGCGGGTCTCGATGATTTCAACCTCATCGCTGACTGCAGCGATGATGTCCTCTACGACCTTCGCTCGAAGGATGGAAGCATGAACAGCCCTAAGTCTGCAAGCAACACCCACGTTCGGCCTCAAAATCTATAAATACAGCCTTCTTGGGACCTCAATGTAAATCGATGTCAATTAACGACATTGGGCCTCAACATCTATAAATGGTTTACCTCCGGGAGGCTCACAAGTCTATGAACAATACCTACTTTGGGACTGTAGTATCTCCTTTGGGGAATTTACAACTCCAGGGAAAAGTACCACTGAAACGCAGCAGTGCTCGGGTGGCAAGTGGTCTAGTGTTTAGGGTTTGGGGATTTGGGGTTTGGGGATTTCGGGATGGCAGTTGAGGGTTGAGGGTCTACTTTGTTCAATGTTGCAACAGCCCAATGGGTCCAGGCATCCTACCCTAAACCCTAAACCACACAATGTGAGCGTATACCCTGCAGGCCCCAAAGCACCTTTACTTACAGGAACCCGTGTTGAGTGGCGGTCAACAAACCTCAAAAGGAGTTGCATAGCCAGCTGGTCGCCCTAAACCCTAAACCAGCTGGTCGTCCTGAAGGAGCCAAAGATTCTGCCCCTATGCGCCTCTCTCTTCACAAAAGTCCGAAGTCAAGTCCTTAGACTAGGTATGATTGTTTTGGGCTAAGCCTGAACCCCCCAGGCCAAAATCTCCGCTATAAACCCTGAACTTACCGACCCTCCGCTCGCTCACCTCAACGCAAAAAGCCCGTAATGCCTACCTGTAACCCCAACAGCCTACGCTTTTATGGATGACACCTCTGAAGCAAGGGGTCATTACTAGTAACCTGAAGGCCCTTGCGATTGCTGGTAAACTTTCATGCCCCAAACTGCACCCCAAAATTTCAAAACTAATACAGGGATGTGGCTGTTCCATGGCAGGATCATATCTGAATCTGAACGGTTGTGAGGCCGTACCTCTTGGGGGGGTGGGGGGGAAATAAGAAGCCTGACACAGTAGGAGTTTACACGAGCTATAGTCTAAACTCCTAGAATCCTCCTTAGCAACCCACTATAATACTCTCCTATATAAACCACTTTAAAACTCACTTCAATGAGTTTAGACTATAGTTCCCAATCCAAACACTCCTGAAACGCTCCTATGCTCCCATAACCCCTACTTGAGCTCGGGATGTCGTTGTTTTTGGGGGTTCTGTCCTACATGTCCATATGGTTTAGGGTTTAGGGCATTCCCAACAAAAAGTAGGATATCCAGGGTCCAGATATAGTCTGCCATTCCAAGCATGACAACACCCTCGGCCCTTCTGTGGCCTCATCGATGATCCGGTACGGAAGTGGCAGCAGGTCGATGGCGCTATCGGGGTTAACCTGCAGCCATAGCCATGGAATCTTATTTCCCTCTACTCCAACCCCACATTTCCAGATTCCCCTGAATTACCCTCAGTTAAGCTAAACCCTAAGTAAGCTAAGTCAGGGGGGAGCCTAGGGGGATACTATAGAGGGGGTAGTAGGGGAACCCATGATGCAGGGGCTCAAGGGCCTGGAGGGCCAAAGCATGAAATCGCCACTCGGTTTGGCGTTCAGGGAGGAGCCTGACGCTCAACCCTAAACCCTGGATACTTGACAGTACCATGTTGATTTCCAGGTGAAGTACCCTATATTAAAGATATACAAGGAACTTGGGACCATAGTATACTTTCGTATGAAGGCACCCATTATTTGAATGGCGGTATGTTGAGAGTCATGTTGCTCCGGGCCTTGGGTAGCTAACCCTAAGCCCTTGGGCAGCTTTAGCACAATCCTAACATGGAAGCTGCGTGAAATGGGCATCCGCCTTGACAAGTTATAGCCTCTAGAGCCAAAGCAGCTGCAGATGCCTCACTCAAAGGCCCGTAGTCTATACGTTATACTGTTATGCTTACACTGAGCAATTTGGGGCACTAGGGTTAGTGTGACGACCTTTAAACAACCGCAGTTTTCAGGAACTCCCATGAAAGGACATCTGCTTGGGGGGACATGGCCTGAGCTAGTCTTCCGTAACAGAAACCCCACTATAGACTATAGGGCATGTATTATCATCATGAACTTAGGGAACTTCCCAAGTGGTTCCAAATGTCTATTCCCATTCCCCCAAAGCAACCTCTACATTTATATCATCTTTTGAAAGGAATTTGAATGTATCCTGAGCCCCATGTGAGGAAATCCATGTGCACCCTATCTATGTGCACCCAGACGTTGCTCATGGCACCATCTTCTGGGCCAAGTGCTTCATGTCATTCTGAGATCCTTGTAGCTTGCCCTAGAGTAGGGATCCAAGTGGCCCCAAAGTAGGTCATAGACTTGGGGGCCCAACCCTAAAACCCAAAACTGTTAGGGTTTAGGGTTCATAGGGTTTAGAGGTTCAGTCTACTAGGTATAGCAATGTCGATGTTCTTTTTCTGCTCCCCCCCCCAATCCTTCCTAAAGCACACGTAGGATATCCTAAAACCTATAGTCCCCCTTAGGTAGATAGAATATGGGGTATATGGGGATCTTCTTTTAATATACCCAAACCCATATTTTATCTACTTTTAAGGGGGACTGTAGTTTGTAATGATCCCGAAGCAGCCTGGGGATGCTGGTAGGCATTGATGCTGTCCAGAACACACCCCCCACCCGAAACCCTAAACCCTAAATCCTAGACCCTGAACCCTACATCCTGAGAATCCCCCACCCAACCCTCCCACAGCCCAGTGAATGCCAGTGTGACATACATGCATTGGCCTAGAGAACTTCCTAGTGCTTCAAATCAGCGATCTAAGTACAGACCCCAATAGACTACAATTCTCATTATAGGGACCCCAAGAGGTACTGCACCCCTAGTTTGGGAAACTTTTATAGGCACTCACCAAGTCTCCGTAAGCACCAGCAATGAAAGCCGGCCCAAGCTTGGATTGACAAATCCAACAGGTCTGAAACTGAAGCTCAGAAATCCCAATATCCCTTAATCAAGGAACATATCCTAGATGATATTAGGATCCCTAGTATGATCTAGGGTAGAACTCATTGAGGATGGGATACTGGGCCTTCTGGGAAAGAAATTGCTTGGTGCTCTCGAGCTACGAGTAGTACTTGTAGTCGGGATTTGAGTCTGAAACGAATTTCCTCTTTGGCATTTGTGGAGCCCTGGGGATTCCTTGTCTCCCAGACCCCGATGAGGGAAAGAAAGAAAGGCTTCACGCTGAAATTGTCGCCCACCATACACTCAAGTCCCGCAAACTGGGAACGCCCAAACTTACAAAGCCCTATGAGCCCTAAACGTAACCCTAAACCCTATAAGCCCTAAACCTTAAACCGCCTTGACGCCTTCAACCCGCCCAGCCTTCTCCCACGAGAACGCCATGCCTGATGATCATGGAGTTGTGCCCAAGAGTTTGGGGGTCCAAGTCTAAAAATACTACGTGCTTTGGGCTCTGGCCCCGTAAACCCTAAACCCTAAACTTACAACCTAAACCCTAAACCCTGAACTTAAGCTTAAACCCATAAATATTACCTCCCTGCGGCTTGGATCCCTACGGTAGGGATAGAATTGAAAATCTCGAGGCTTTTGCTTCAGAAAGGGTCCGGGCCAACCTAGGCTTAGGGTGTAGGTTTAAAGTTTAGGGCTCGGGTTTTCAGGTTTAGGGTGTAACGTTCAGGGTTTAAGGCTTAGGGTTTTAAGATGTAGGGTTTAGGGGTTGGGAATTCTTGGCCGCAAAGCACCTCAAGCTTTTCGACGGAATTCCACAACGAAGGCATGCAACCTTAAACCGCTTGAGGACTGCGACGCTTCTTGGTGCCACCGCTGGGAACCGTCGAGCAGCATGCTGCGACCAATGTCTTCCAGGGCGCCCTAAACCCTACACCCTAAACCCCAATCCCTAAAGCTTAAACCTTAAAGACATGAGCCATTGTCTAAACTCCTAGTATCCCCCTTAATAAGCCCTGTAATACTCCCCTATATAATCCCTTTTTAACCCCCTTTAAGGAGTTTAGACTATAGCTCACATGCTATGCAGCTGCAGGCCAACCATCGCGGCGGCTGTGCAAGGCCTCCGAAAGTTCTGAGCTGTTGTTCAGACCAGCAAGTTCTGCTGTAATGCAGCCCAAGCCTCCACACATCTTGACTGGGTTACTGTTCAGAAACTTAAGCTAAATTTGAATAACAAGGACGTCAACATATTTGATACACACCCATAATATGGTAGCGACCCAGCTGGAGTGTCTATGGACAGCACTGACCAAGACCTGTACCGCTGTGTCATCAACTATCGTGCGCGCATCTGACGGACGCAAGATTGCACGCAACCTGACATTCCTGCGACCCTTCAAACAATCTCGTGCTAACGCTGAAGCCATGGGTGGTCCAAATTTGGCAGGGTAATCCCAAGAGTCCATGTACCCAATAATGACGTGGTCGACTTCTTGGGTTCTTTCCACGATTGCTTGTAGTCTAAGTTTCGGGGAGGGACATGGAAGTTTCCCTAAGTTACTGTTCCCAAAATGGGGGAAATGTATATAGGGCCCCGTATTATAATGGGAACCCAAATATAGGACCCCGTATTATAGGGAATTTAAACCAATACCCACATGATTATCGAGCAGTTGGACCCACAGGGTGACCTGACATGAGGCATGTTTTAGGATAATCGAGAACCGACGTTTGAGTTCAGGTTAGGTAAGGTCATGTCAATTTGCTAGACATGTCAGGTGAAACAGAAACAAGACACCACCCACAAAAACAACCCAAAACCCAAAACCCTGAACCCTTAATTCAACCCCTACACTTTACAAAACCCAACACTCCAGGTCCCAGATCCTAAGCCCTCACATAAGCCCCCGGCCTTGTGAATCTCACGCAAGGCGTGAGGTTTCAGAGCATAAGGATGCCAACGCTGGAGGAAGATGGGATGAAACTTGTCCGAGGGTTTAGGGTTTAGTCGTTCCGGTCAGTAGTGGATAGTTCGGGTTGAGATTGGGATGTTTTACTTCTAAACAGTAGGACGCCATTCCTGCTTCCTTAAACGTAGCAAGTGGATAAAGCTGCGTTTCGTGGAGGTGACTAAGCGGAACCCTAAACCCCAACCCTAGTTCCCCATGTGGGGATCCTCATTGCATATGCCCTTCCTGATGGTAGCAGGAGTGGCTCCAGGCTGCTCCAAGCTGAGACATTTCGGAGAGGGGGGGTTGCAACGGCTAGGGTTTAGGGCTTAGGGTCCCTTAATCTTAGACTCCTGTCACATTGTCTGCTATGTCATTGGGCCGAAAAATCCTGCACTCTCCCTGGCCCATAGCATTGTTCCACAAGGGCCAAAACGGCCACGGCGTCCTTGAGCCCATGTGGCCGCAGAGTGGCAGCAACATCTGCGAATGCCCGGCTCAGACGTGCCTCTGTGAGAAAGAGGACGCGGGTGGGCTTATGATTTAAGGTTTGGGTTGGGGTGCGGTGAAGAAACTGTCAACATTACTCGTCGGATGTAACTGAGTTAAGCTAAGTTGTTGGAACCCCATTCATTTAATAACGCCCAAACAGCGTAATTTGTTTCCTTGCTCCTTTCCATTGCCTAAACCTTTTAAACACCAAATAGTGTTTCCATGTTCTGTTCCCTTCCCGTCTCTATTGTTTGTAGCCGCATTAGACTGATAATGAAAAGGTATTGTTTAATAGTTTCTTGGGGTTATACCACAATAAACATGAAACATCTCACGGGGATAGGAATACCAGGTCCCCAGAAAGCCCAATATGTTTAATTAAAGAAGATACCTAAAACGTATTATGGATCCTAGCATTAGTTTTGGTATATTCCTTAATTCAGGGATATTGCGCTTTCCAGGGAGCATTTTCCTGCATGAGCCATAGTCTCAGCTCCTGGTATCCCCCTGGCTAACCCTGTAAGACTTCTCTATATAAACCCCTATATAACGCCCGAAACCCTAAACCCAATATCATTCCCCATCTAACCCCCTTCAAGGAGTTTAGACTACAGGTCACATGACGAAAAGTCATCGCAATTAAGCATGAATGCTGGAGATCATCTCCTTCACGTAATGTGGTTTAGGCTTAAGGGTAGTAAGGATTTAGGGTTAAAGTTTAAGGGTTTAGGGATGGAATACGTATGTATATATCTGTATATCTATATATATATATAGATATGTCTATATCAAGAAGCTGGCCTTGCATGCAGGTGATATAAACAGCTTGTGTGATGCAAGGCCTACATTCCTCAATGATTACCAGCGCAACTTCGAGGTCGACTTCACATTCCCTACACCATACGAATACAAGAAATCTAGGACTCTAGGACCTGGGTTTACGGTTTAGGGTTCAGGGTTCGTACGCATTTAGGCGACTAGGCTACATGGCGTCAGAAGGGTGTAGGAATTGGGTTGCCAACTCTACTCCTCAACGGGCCCGCATAAGGCCCGTTTGCAGGGCTCTACGTCCATCCCTACTAGCCAAACAGTCCCCTGAACCTGCACCCGAAACCACTGCAGTATAGGTTAGGCAAACCCCGCTGATTGGGTCGTCTTATCTTCCTAATATACTACTATTTCAGGGTGGGGGTCGCCCCTAAAGTATAGGCTTCGCAGCAGTAATCTTAGGTGACCTGGGGTAACGGCAGGGTTCCCTACATGACCCAGATAAACAGCACGTTGGTGGTATTCTTTAGCCGACCCACAAAAAAAGTGACCCTTACTCTAAGGGATTTGGAACCACAGTAGAAATTACAATTTCAGCTAAATTTTAGGATTGTTGGAAACAGAAATTAAAAACTATTTTCAGGAACCTTGTGGCTTAGGGTGATGTTCAAAACAGCGCAACCGGGAAATACAGGAAGCCCTGGTCTAGGGTCACAGTAGGGTCTAAGGTTATTAGGATCCCTACTGTTATCTAGGGTTTAGGGTTTAGGGTTTAGGGTATAGTCCTTCATCAAGAGATTGGGCAGTAAGTCGCAGTAGAACGAAATTGTCAATAACCTCTTCCGGCGAATATTGACCACAGAAACGGTTATGATTTCGAGTTCAAGGGTTTCAATCGTCAGGAGGGACTGGTATACAGCCCCAGAGTGAAGCCCCAAAATCTGGCCATCCTCACATGTTGCGACGGGCACAAAATTGTTCAAGGCTTTCTGTCGACTCTTGGATTTGGCGTAGGGCCTAGGATTTGAGGCATGCTGGCTCTATTGCGCTACTAGTTCAACTCACCACTTTGCATGTCTTGTTGGCTCTTGTAGAAAAAAGGTGGACAAAAACTACAATAAGTAGACACCCCACGCAGTAATGGTGACCATAAGAGGTAACGGTGATTCTATTCGCGTCTTCTTAAACTCCTATTTTACCACAAAAAATGCTATAAACAAAATCATCTTCAGATCCTCTTCTTTTCCTATCATACCAGCCTAAACCCTAAACCCTATTACAGGGTGAGGGTTCCACCTAAAAGCTACAACAGATGATTAAACATAGCCGGCTTTAGGGTGTGGAGTGAAGTGTCTCTTGGAGCTTTGTTGCTCTTTAGGGTTTAGAGCTTAAGGTTTAGGATCTAGGGTATAAGGTTTAGGGAGTTTAGGATTTTGGGCTTAGGGTTAATAAGGGTTTGGGATTTAGGATTTGTTGGTTTTTTTGGTTTAAGGTTTGGGGTTTAAGGACAACTGCGGGCACTTGAACTTACAACCCGCATGCCGTTAGGCACCGGCGCTGCGCACTGAACCCTGAGGCCTCAACTCTAGACTACAAATTCTGAACCGTGAACCCTAAGTCCTAAACCCTAAATAAACCCTACACCTTCAACCCTAAACCCTGAGCCCTAAACCCTACACCCCAAACCCTGATCCCTAAACCCTGAATCCTAAACCCTGAGCCAGAAGCAGGGCCAGAAGCTCTTTTCACGTGGCCAAGCGGCGAACTATGGCCGAATAGGTCGGACTGAAGTAGAGGTAGTCTCCTGACAGAAGCAGCTTAAGGTTCAGGGCTTCGAGGTGAGGGTGTAGGGTTCAGGGGTTAGGATTTCAGGTTGAGGACTTAGGGTTTAAGCCTAAACCCTGAACCCAGAACCCTGCACATCCCAAAGTCTAAGCGCAAGGTCGTACACCCAAAGCCTTAAAGACCTGAGCATTTCCACAGAGTAGAAGAATGACATGTTTGACAAGTTTCAGGGTTTTGGGCAATACCTTCTCTCGGGGTGCAGGTACAGGTCAAGTTATAGGGCTATGGGATATTAGGGTCTAGTTTAAGGCTCCAGTGTTGGACGCTTAGGGTTTACAGCTTACACTTTGCGGATTGCCTGCCACTCCCTCCCCACAACCTCCTCAAGGCTCCCCCTTAATTAGCTAGCCTTAATCAAGCCTGAATAAACCCATATATTCCCCCTTAAGTAGATAGGATATGGGGTATATGGGGGATCTTATCATAATTCTAATATACCCAAAGTCAGATTCCATCTACTTAAGGGGGACGGGGACGTTATATAATTGAAATCAAACGGAAGTAGTTTGGGGGGTAAGAGAGGGAGCACAGCTGGACCTGAAGCAGTAGCAATATGGCGCTGAAGAATTTGCCGCGGCAGCATGGCAAGCGGATAAGCAGCAGTCGTCATCTCGTCAGAACCTCTCTTAGGGTTTAGGTTGGGTACTGCCCCCCCTCAGTAACAGTTGGATAATAATTATAATATGGTTATATATATCCCTTAATAGG